>CP141526.1:2212500-2379944 GCA_035575875.1 Babesia gibsoni
TAATCGAGAGGAAGATGACACCCGAAGATTTGGCAAGTATGATGCCATGCAACATCATGACAACAGTCATGGTGCTGCATCATCAGAAAAGGCCTTATGGTACAACCAAAAACGCTACCAACCAAAGTCTCACAAGCATAATAGTGATCATGCCTCCAAAGCTGGTGAAAGTAAGCAAGAGGGTGGCAATTCTTGGAGGAAGAATAGCCAAGGCAAACAGGGTGAGGCTGATCAGGAAAACAGCGCCACCATATTGGTACGGAACCTCGGCAGCTCGGTTACTGCGGAAGATGTAGAGACAGTTGTATCCGATATGTGTATCAAAAACGGATTCTCTGCCCCAAATTCCGTATCTGTAAAAACCGTTCAAAGTGGATACAACACTGTGGGAGGAATGTATTCGATACCAACAGAATCAGACAGCTATGCGTTTGGAACAGCATTTGAAGTCTATGCTGTTGTTACATTCCCGTCCCCTGAAAATGCAGCTAAATTCATGCACTGTGTAAAATGTAGAAAGTTGGATGTTAATGGCGTATCCTACTACGTAGAATACGACACTTTGGATGTAAACGCAGAGACAGACAGCACTAAAAATCTCACTTATGAAGATATAAATGAGCTGAAGGCTCTTATGAAGAAGAGAATCCAATCTTCAGATTGGATGTGCCCTAACTGCAAGTTTATTAACTTTGCCAGGAGGGCAGTCTGCTTAACCTGTAACAATGAAAAACCATCTGAAGATGTACTGCAAAGTCAGAATCTGTTGGTTGATGCCGCTACAACGGCACAGGCTCAATTCATTAATTCTAATGTCACCGACCTTGCCCCTTGCGTCGTTTTAAAGTGCATACCCATGGATGCAGATCCCGCAAAACTTGTTCATTTGGTCTGTTCCTCCATACCAGGAAGTGTGGAGCATCTTCAGAGGTGTATATATGTCATAGACCCGCGCCCTCAAAGCCGTTTTGGGTTTATGTTCTGTCACTTCTCAGCTTTAAAACCAATAGAAGACCATTTGGCTACTCGGGGTGATAAACTCACTGAAATACTTGCATTCCAAGGGGGATATTTGCGTTTGGACATTGTTAAATCCCGTGAGAAACAGGTGGCCGAGGAATTATTCAAGAATATAAAGATGAATACGTTAAAGGTGACTTACGAACTCAACAAGGAAACTCAACAGATGACGATACTTCCTGAGGATGCAAGCATTAAGAAATCTTCTGGCAAGGAGATTTGTTCATGTAAAATAAGGACCACAAGCATAGGAGCTGTTGAAAATGCATCTTTAGGGCAATTTGCTCCTCCAGCCTCTAAGCAATACTTGAGCAGTTGGTTAACGAGGTCCATACCTGTTCCAACTGGCAAGCCAGATACATCAGTCATGACATATGACCCAAAATCTGACTATTTCTATGACCACCGTTTGGGAGTATACTACGACGCTGCCACGGAGTACTACATATCAGTATGTGGAATATATTATACATGGGACGACCGCTCAAGCTCCATTGTTATTGCAAACAACTCTCCGCAGCTGTCTGTGCCTACTGAAGGTGCTGCGGGAAATAAAAACAGTGCATCGGATGGAAATGTGGCTGGACTTCTCGAAGCTGCCATGAAGGCGGCCCAGGTTACTAATGAAATTTCCCAGAGTGCGTCCTCTGTAGTACAAGAGTCAGAGAAGACTTCTTCTTCGAAGCCTCGAACAACCATTGATGTGTCCCAAACATTCGATAAACTTAACCTGTCAGACGATGAGTGTGATATGGAAGTAGATGCAACAGGAAACGACGCCCAGAACACGGCAACATCAGATACCATATCCAGCTCTGGAAAACCAACAACTCCCATTGTGAAAAGTCTCATCGTTTGTTTGGTGTGTTTAAGGAAGTTCGACGAGCAAATTCAGCTAGAAATTCATGAGAGGCGCTCGCAGTACCACAATGCCATGCTGCAAGCATCATGAGTTGTTGTATTATTACCTGTGTTATGGCAGATTATAAACTAACAATGTAGTGTGTAAATTATAAAAGTTACTATTGTTATGTACCGATATGAAACCATATATTAGCGCTTCTGCAGATGACGGCCCAGGCGGGGAAGCCTTCCCCGTAGAAGCCGCCAACTCCGACAATCCTACAGACCTTGGGAGCAGTAAACAGAAGCTAGAGCAAACCATAGTGTTGATTGTCGACCTAACTCCTGCTGTTTGGGTTAACGGAGTGCCACCCTTGTCTAAGTCACAGAATGTATCTCGTCTACAGCTCTACAACTTGTATAATATCATGTATCGGTTCATCAAGACGTATGCCATCATGTCATCGAGCAGCCGCTGCTGTATTATCGCAACCCACAGCTCAGAAAGGTGAGTCTTCTGTGGACTCCTACAATTGCTTCAGCCGTATTCTGTATGAAGGTCTGGTATCAAACGACTGGTTAACCTCAAGCTTTCATGGTGTGTCAACCCAAAATGAGCATGCTGATGCAACCATGACTGGAATATGGCGCTCGATGCTGGATTTCATCGCTTCTGGAGCTGACTCCCCCTCAGGGGATCCCCAATTAACTACTGCACTATCTATGGGATTGCTTTGTAAGTCACAGCTTTGCATGATATACAATGCAGATCTTAATCGTCTCAATAAAACAGGGACTGGGTACGGGAGGAGAATACTGCTTTTTGATGTTTCAACTCCCGACGGATACAAATCCCAATACATAGGTCTGATGAATGTAGCATTCACAGCCTCAAAATCGGTAAGATACCACTTTTCTGTGATTACTAATGATTGCAGCATGTCTCTATTAATACCTGTGCCTTCGGGCAGTCGTCGGTTTGTTCCTTTCATCGACTGTTAACCCCTAGTAGCGCATACTGGAACAGCTCAGCGACATCACAAACGCAAAGTATCTGAGTCTTCCAAAGATCCTCAAGTCAGAAGAAGACCTCCAGAATTACGACCAATCGATTTCTCAGCTGCTAGCAGTAAGTAATCCAAACTACATATAACTCAGTATATCATGATACTGTTTTCCTACAATAATTAAACGATGGTTTCATTTGTTGTATGCGGAAACTTTATGTTATAATCACTATCGTTTAAAACATAGATATTAACAACGCTACAGTTCTGGTTTCTGCCGTCTCACTCAGCCTCGGAACATCTCTCAACTCAGCTGCCCTTCGACTTCAGCAACACAGCAGTTTGTTACTGCCACTACAGTACTGTAGACATTGCTTTCATCTGTCCGTGCTGTTTTGCCGTTTACTGTTCAGAGACAGAAGACAACGGCAAGTATAGAATCTTCTGCTTCATTTGCAAGTACGTTTCCACATTGACGACTATAATGGACACAGCTCACGTCTTACCAAGCAACTCATAAAGAAAAAGATGGCAGGCGATGCCGACTTTTCAAAGACTTGAGAGCCTTAATCTTGCTTACTGCTTCCATTATACGTCACCTGTGAATGGTAGAACTAGCCTCTTTCCGTACCACTTGGACTTTGCAAAATAGTAGAAGAAGTCAACGTACAATCCTGTTTGTATCAGGCCTGCGATCCAGCAAATGGTGCAAACAAATGCGGGACGCTCGAAGAAGTAGCGATATAACCAGTTGAGCAGGTACAATGCGCGATACATGCCCATAGTAACCACGTAGTTAGAAGTTATGTTCTCCACCTCACGTTGCTGGTAGAGTAGGGTCAATTGTGGCAAGATTGCGACACTTTCCAACCAGATGGAGAAAGTCCACATTAGGTCTAAGAGGTGGTATCTGCTGGTTGTGAGTAACGACAGCACTGAAACAATATTGCATAGTTAGTGTATTAACCTACCGAAAACTGGACCCAAGACGTACTTCTCATAGGGGAACCTGTCGATCTTGCGGTTGTATGTCTGCGCGATTGGGTTGCAGAATCTGATGAGGTAGACGGTGTAAGCCGTGACAGAAAGGAAGAGCAACTTCATGGCAGTATTGTATAAGCTGATATAGTATACAAACAGGTCGAGATAACGAGTCGCAAAGACCATAAAGTATAGCTCCTGCATACGACAAGAAATACCCAGGCAGTTCTTTGACAGTTTGAGCTTGAGTATGAGCAGCACGAGGCTTGCCAAATGACAAAGGTCACCTGCTAGGCGGAATATGTTCATCGACATTTTGCCGGGATCCGTATGTTGCTGTCTCTTTGCTTTTATGATCAGTGTGTTCACACAAGAGAAGGCCGATGGCAACTTGCACAGGGCCTACGAAGCCAGAGAGCGTACGCAACGATTTACGTAGACATCCAACTAATCCGGCCTCCGATGACAACACTACGACAACGAAAACGTCGTAGTCTGCTGTTACCTAACGAGTGTATGTAAAGGGAGTGAACTCGGTTGTGACACGACGCCCCCCCATGAATTTCGCCAAGGGCACATGCCTCTCGCCATAAATCCGGCCTTTGAGTAATTAAAATGACCAGTATGAGATCTCAGTGTGTGTTTAACGCTATGTGTTATGGGTTGTGTAGTCGTTGAGACACTTATCCTGGTGGCCGAAGGCAGTGTGTAACTGGTCTGACGTTGCGAGATTGCATAGTGACGAGTGTCGCCTGTATGTGTATATGTCTAGTAGGTCAACCTGAATAGTCAGTTTGAGACTTTGACGCCATCTGAAGCCACGTATGCGCGCAATACTTTGCAAAACATGCAGAAGCATTTAACATTATCAGTTGTATTCAGGCTGCCTTCGTGTAATGGCAGCCAGTTTTATATTACACCGTTAATTACCACCCTCCTACTTGTCATTTCATCCAAAAACTCCATGATAGGCATGCTCAACCAAGCAGTCGGATAAGTTCCTACGGTACTGTTAGAGTTACACTTTTACACTTACCTGTGATGAAGGTGGAGTATCCTCCGCTCTTTGCCACGTAGTATACGATATTAGGGTTCCTTATCACATCCAACACGTCAATATCCTCCAGGGTACACAGACTGTTGTCGAGTGAGTTTATCAATAATGTCGGTATTTTGATGGAAGTAAAGTTCCTTCGGATATTCACCACATTCTTCGTGTATTCGTTGTTTATCAAGTTTGCCACATACTTCAAAATGTTAGGATCTTGTTGCCGTCTTGCTGCATGATTAAGCACGTTGCTTATGGCGCTGTTTAGGTGGGTCCTCCCCAGTCTCAGGCTCGTCTTTATCCTTCGGTTCACAAGCTTGTACTCAGGTGGCCCAGCCAGAGTCTCTATTGGGCTCCGATCGTCCTGACCCATGTTTGTGTATACATAACGAAGAGTCATGAGGGCAGCGAACTTGAAATCTGCGGCGGCTCTAGCTCCAAATCTTTTGTAAATGTTGGAACCGTAGTTTATGTAAGAACCAGACCCTTTACGTCTCATATAGCGGTATGATTGGCAATATTCTCGGTGTATGTCGAGTATAAGCTGCTCGATACCGTCATACCTGGTGACCCTTTCAAATCCCTCCGCGAAATCTCTTATGCGATACAACATGTTCTTTAGCCAATGAGGTTTCTCCATTTTGGCAAAATGGCAACAACGATAATGCTGGCATTCCTTCTGTGCGTTGTCGTTTGCTCTGCGGCAGTGTACCTCCCGTAAAAGGTTGATCAAGTGGTACCTTAATGCAGCATAGCAGTACCTTCCGAAAAAACTTCTTCTGTTCACTCGACGCTGTGCTGCATTCTTGTACAGCACATTTCCTTCTGGTCGTAAATTCAAGTTCACACATACGGCAGCGGATATTTTACTGGTGTTCAGAAACACCTCCGTCGGTGGAGCTGGTGGGTACGCAAGCCTAGTCTCATATGTGCATTCCTCATTTTCTTCCTTTATCTGGAAGTGGCTTTCGTTAGGGTTCACTATGACATTGCTTTTATCCGTCCCATTTGGTCCCTCCTCAACTGAACCTTTAACAGATGCCACCTCTTCCATTACCTTGCTGAGATGATTAAAACTCTCGTAATTGGGATCATCCCATTCCATTACTACTTGTTTCCCTGCAGGCATAAGAATACGCCTCATATTAGGCTTTGATTCAATGGCATTCATGAATTCATCGCTGCTTTTCGGCTCCATCATGCTGCGGATGCCCCGTCCGAATGATACCACGCGACTTGGTGTAGAATCCTTTGAACTCCCTTTGGCAAGACCTTCTTCGGTTTTCTCCTCATGAACTTCCGCGAGCTCCACTGGTTGTTCCCTTTTTTGCTGGGCGCGTTTTGGCTCCTGCACAAATCCGGGATTCCTTTGTGAGCTACGCATGTGTTCGCTTTCTACTTGGATTGCTTTCCCAGAAGAACCTATTGCCATATACTCCATTAGTATGTTGCTCCCATAGCCAAATCCCACACAGTTCAACGGTAAATTTGGATAACGACTTGAAATTTTGTTCAGGGCGGCATCCAAATCCAACATCGCATTGCTGTATAGGCTTAGTGGGAAACAGCGTAATCCGGTCCACGTTGGGAATGCCTCGCTCGCCATTCCCAGATTCACGTTAAGATGTACCTGAACGCAGGCGTAACCCATCTCTACTGCGTCAGCAATGAGGTAGCGAATTGTAACCAAGCTAGGTGGACCCAAGTTGAGGCCATACGTGTCACATTTTACAGATCTTACACAGCCATTACATGCGTCATCCCCCCGTTCCTCCACTTTGGTCCCGCATCTGCATGCCATAGGTTGGCTGCAGATGCTGTATGGTACTGCCAAGTCACCGATTATCACCATAACTCCACGCAGAACTTTACGTGGAGGAATCTCTGCATAATCCATTGAATTGATGTGAAATGATGTGGGCGACTGCATTCCGGTGACAGTATCATCCACAGATTTGTCCTTCCCATTCATGTTTACGCCATCCATTTGGTTTGAACTAATGGCATCTTTGTCCAAAGAAAAGTTATTCTCTGTATGGACACTATTCCCACTTGGACGTATATTTAGCTCAAATCCCAGGTTCCTATTATCAGACATCATGTGATTATCCATGTAGCCGGGATTTGAACGGCTGCTTCCATCCTTTCCCTCATCAATCACAGTATTAAAGCCTCCCTGGGTTTGAGCTCTGCTAAACTTCAGTTTGTTACCTTCTGGTAGAACAGACGTGAATTTTCCACACGTTCTACAGTAGTTACCCACCCATTTTGGCAGGTAATAATCGAGAACTACTACTGCATCGTTGTGTGCCTCCACCATTTCCCTCAGTGCGACCACCGCCTGATTACGGTACATCTTGCTGAAGAGGAAACATTGAAACACCAGCTTTACGATCTCAACACCGATCTTATAACCTATGGCGACGATTCTGGAATGCGATTCTACAGCTAAGACCTGCAACCAGTCCCGCAACATCATGAGCCGCCCAAAGCAAATCAGATACATCCATTGGAAGTAGGCTGTAAACATGTAGAATGAAGGTCTATATGTCTTTCCGATTGTATTGAACTTGTTTAGATGCGGAGGAAGCTCATGCCCCGTGAAATATGGACACACAGGGGCCACGTATGCCAGCTCATAGTAGAGCCAAAAAATGACTCCTACAAGACCTGTTAGCATACATACAGTCTTTCTGTCTAAAGCATCCTTCCATTGATGTGGAATATGTATCCCCTTTAAGAGTTTTTGTAGATCCGAGGCGTGTCTTCTTACGCTATACATGTATTTATTATACCATTGCGAGATTATAAACCTCACATGGTAACCCATCGTGCCTAGTCAACTCATGGCATTAGGGAGGCTAACAAATGTCACGAGTCAGTGCCTGACATACTTTTGTATTCAGAGAAGTGGACACTGAATAGAGCCAGCCATGAGGTAGATGGTGATAAGGCACAGAGTTATTACACCACTAATATTTATATCATGTCAAACGTGATTATTAGAATAATATTGTCTTGTTTTTGAACAAATAGACATAATCGGAAGGAACAAAGAGAAATGTGGTACGTGATTCTCTACACATTGGCTGTGTATCCCCTCTTCTGCTCCTTTCCTACCTTCTCACATTCATCCAACTATATGTGTATACAGGCAGTACATCAGTGGTGGCTCCGGCACGACAACCGTCCCGAAGGTTACTTCCATCTATGACGACAAAGTCCCTCCTCCACCTGTTGGAGGAGCTTTTGTGCCCCCTCCCAGTAAGTTTTGGCATCTATGTTATCTTGTAATGGTCATCAGAACCACCAAGGGGTATGAAACCAATCGCTAATTCAAATGTCCAGTTTACTGGATTCTCAGCGCCACCAAGGGTCAAGGGTAAGAGTAACATAGACCCTATCATAGTACCTCAGATTACAACAATGATGACTACTCATCCTATACGTTTGTTGACAATGTTTCAAGTTTAACTCTAAACAGGCTGGGGGATTCATCGTACTACGATTCCGGCTCAATGAAATCTGGGTTCTTTGACAAAATCACCTCCAATCCCAGAGCACGTAACTGCATTGAAAGCATAAAGATGGGCTGGAAAATGGTAAGTCCCGTTGTTTAGTTGATTAATTGGTTATCAAAGGGTGGAGCTGTTGGTGGAATCTTTGGAGGCATAACTGGTCTCTATACATCGGTGAGGCATAGGAACCTCATGGTTCTTCCAGTCTCAATGGTATGTTATAGTGCTATTGAATCAGACGTTTCAGATCGGTGGTGCCGTCAGCTTTGGGTTCTTCCTAGGTATGGTCAATCACAGTTGGTTACATTCTACTCAGGGTGTGGAATGATGGTCCGCTGTTGAGAAGCGGGCTCCATTAATATCAGATGCGTTCATATGCATCTCATTTAGAGGCTTCTAGACACAATGCGGGGTAGATACAGCCCACAAACATCGTATAAATGTAGCATCAGAAAGAGCTTTAGAGTTATATACCTGTTTAGTTGGTCATCCACGGTGGCATCTAACTAGGGAACGGTGTTCCCTTGTGAAAAGCATTTTACGGATTGTATCAAACATATTAGTATACCCAGTTTTACGATATCACATTGCCGGAGTAACCTCGTTGGCCTTCTTGGAGACTTCAGCTGCGACCTTCTCGAGGATGTCCGCAATTCTGTCTTCCGCTATCATTTCCACGGTGGGATCCATGTCACCGAATTCACCCTTCCATAGTATTCCGAGTTCCAATTTATCGGCCTTTGGTAAGGTGGAATCCATTGACTTTGTGAGGACCTTCACGGCCAAGTAAAGAGCATCATCAAGGGACATTCCTTCCTTCCACTCCTGCCTTAAAAGGGATTGGGCAGACTGGCTGTTGTGTCCTATTGCCGTTGCCTTCCATCCAGAGTAGTTTCCAGAGGGGTCAGTATGGTATAGCTGGAAACCCAAGTTGGCGTCCCAGCCTGCGAAGAGGAAGCTGACACCAAACGGTCTCAGACCTCCATATTGAGTGTAACTCTGCTTTATGTCACATATTTGAACGACGTGCTGCTCCACGTTCTGCGGTTCTCCATAGGTATATCTGTGGCGTTGCGCGTAAAGCTTGCACATGTTGATTAGTACAGTTGCGTCTGCCGTCAGCCCGGCAACGGCGCAGAACATGTGTGAATCTAGCTTGTATAGCTTCTCATTTATCTTGCCCGTGTCAAGAAGTTTTGTGCTTATTGGCTTGTCCGCAGCCAAGATGATGCCGCCTTCACAGAGGATTCCAACTGTGAGGTTCGCATTGTTGATGGCTTCAAGGGCATACTCCACTTGGTAGAGCCTGCCTTCCTGTGAGAAGGTGGTGGTTTTAGAATCGTAGCGCCTTGACATCTTACACACTAATTGGTGAATGTATGCATGGCATAAATATCCTAGACTCCAGGATTAGGTAAGAGGTGGGTGGGCGGAATAAAGCGCTTCAGAAAGACAGCAGGGTCCCGGCGCAATCATATAAATCTCCACCTCATATGCGTTCTTGACTGTATTTTTATACAGTCAGCAGATACTCCAGTGTGATGTGCGATAAAACTGTGACTAGTAGAGTCCTGTGCTGCGCCACCCCCCCGCGTGCGGCCAAAGTCTCCCACGATCAGGACCTGAACCATTCGATTTTTAAAGATGAGTTACGACCGTGCGATCACAGTTTTCAGCCCTGATGGGCATCTGATGCAGGTAGAGTATGCCATGGAGACAGTCAAAAAGGGTGGCTGTGTCGTAGGCGTAAAGGGGAGTGACAGCGTGGTCATAGCCGCCGAGAGAAAGACAACGACTAAACTCCAGGTCCCTAGGTACGTTTTAGGACTACAGAACAAGGCAATACTCACAACTCCTTAGGAGCTCCAAGAAGATCATGCAACTTGATGACAACATCGCTATTGGCTTTGCAGGACTTAACGCTGACGCACGTGTACTAGTAAATAAGGTGTGTTTGCACGGGTGTGTTATTTACCTTTGCCCAGACCCGTCTGGAATGTCAGCGGTACCAACTGGAGGCTGGTGAAGTGGCTTCTGTTGGATACATTGCTAAGTTCATCGCAAGACTGCAACAAGTGAGTTGGGATGTTTCATTGCTTTCATACGAGCCACAGAAATACACACATCGAGGAGGTGTAAGACTCTTTGGAGTGGCCTTGCTCATCATTGGCTACGACTCCTGCGGAGTCCCTGGACTCTACCAGACTGAACCATCTGGAATACACTCATCGTGGAAGGCTCAATCTATTGGTCGTGGATCTAAGGTGTGCTTCAGCGAATGTATATACATACCCTTGCAGAGTGCCCAGGAATACCTCGAGAAACACTATGAGGAAAACATGAACGCTGAGGACTCTGTGACACTGGCCATTAAGGCATTGGTTGAGGTTATGGAAGTAACCGCAAAAAATATAGAAGTTGCCCTTCTTGAGCCTTCTGGCCTCAGGATCCTCCAAGAGAATGAGATAGAGGAGGTCCTCAATAAGCTAGACATAGCCAAAGTTGATCAGTAATTTATAATGTGTGAGAATATCAATCTGTTATTAAGGTCTGTTGCATGTTTTAGACTAACTCATTGTGCCAGCCATCTGCGGCTGTCTACACATTTGCGTAGCACGCGCCACTGCACAACTCACAACACTTTAATGAATGTATTGGATGGATTGACGGGGGTAGAGCTCGACGAGCTCTCAAGCTCCCTCATATGCGGATTAGACCTCCTCGAGGTCCTCCGCTACCCGCGCTTCGTGTCCAATGAAGACCGTCAACGCGAGACTACGTTGGATACTTCTGGCCTTATGGAGGAAATCAACTGTGCCATATGCTGCGGCATCATTCAGAAATGTGTAGTCATCAAGGCTTGTCTTCACCGATTTTGCTCGGAGTGTATAAGCAAGGCTATGAGGACAGGGTAAGCGTGCATTACGGCTTCTTCACTTTGTTGCGTTCGTACGTTAGACCTGTCTCATTGCAACCCCAGGACAAACGAATGCCCAAAATGCCGAAAACGCATCCCATCTAAGCGTGCCTACGTCCCGGATCCACTGTATGATTCCATAATATTGAGCATCATCCCGAACGTAAAGGTAAGATTTAACTGCATGTGTTGTTTGGTATCCGATATGCGCTTTTCTAACGAGATTTTATGCCCCTCACCTCCAAATGTGCAGGTTTTCGAAGAAATGTGCTACGCCTTTCTCATGGCCTTCAACAAGGGTAAGAACCCAGCTCCTTCTCTACTTAATTCTCAGGACGTGAAAATGATCCGACTCTAGAGGCCATAAGACATACTTTTCTTGAGGGGGGACAGCATGTCAAACTGCAGGACGTAACCTCTCGTAAGTGCAACCACAATTTAAAACACAGCCTACAGTACACAGCGCCATTGGCGAAAGCGGTCTATCGATAGAATGCGCATTCGATAAGAAGCAATACATGAAGGAAATAATCATAAGACGCCGCAAGATACTTGATGCCATGCCTGAGAGTCCAGGTGTACTGCGGACGTGCTACAAACTGGAGGCATCAGGGCAGGACATCCCACAAGTACAACCAAATGTGGTATGTTTCCGCCTTTCAGCACTCTCAAGGTGTCACAGTTGTTCGAGGATGGGAGCATAACCCTTCACCATCTTTCCATGTACATAAAGAGAAAGATTGGCCTGCTGCCCTTCCAGCCATTGTATTTTTACACCAAGGTTAGCACAACTTTATTGCATCAAACATGCATTTCAGGAACCCTGGTTTGTCGCAAAGCCCACACAAACCCTGGCATACATCCGTAACATGGTAAGAAGCCGCAATCCAGGTCTTAAGGTGATGCAGGTCAAACACCCATCGCACTACGTGCTTACAGTATACTACCACACAAGCATGCCAGAGTGTAACACAAACTCATAGAGGGCTGCTAGGATGCGCCAAATCACGGTCTCTAAGCTCAGATCGCAATTTCTCGATATGCTTTATCAGTGTGTTGTAAAGCACACACGAATTAACAATTAATTGCGCGTTTTGCGCCTTCAATAGTCTCACTTGTGCCTCTAATCCCTCTATCTTTTGTAGAAGTTCTTTCGAAGGCTGCGATACGGGTTCTTCCCTTGCGATGTCTACCTCGGCCGGAACGGGCTCAGCCCCTGAGGTAAAGAACCCATCATCTAGATCATCCGGGTCCATAAAGATAGTGTCATACTGTGTTGCTATTTTTTCATTGGTGATTCTAGTAGCTGGAGCGCCTTCATTGGTCGGATAAGTCCGATGAAGGTTGTCAAGAGACTCGCATAGTGAAAATGAACGTATTAACTCTATTTCATCGTTTAGGGAATCACCCATGATTTACATCTGTCAATGTATGCGGGCTTTGCGCGATTTCGACTTGGGCTTTCGCTTCTGCCTGATATTGTCCTTCTTCATCCTCCTGTCTACAGGCTTGACCACCTTGCGGGATCCCTTGCCCTTGCCACCGCTGGAGGCAACATTACCTACTCCGCCACGACGGGACACCACATAGACCTTCTCTCTCTTGTCTGAAGCGGCATTCTTAACCTTCCTGAGCAGCTTCTTGGCACGGTCAGACTTCCCTGTTTCACTGTTCTGCAGAGCCTCCACTTTTGGGAGTATGCTCTTTAGTTTCCTCTCCATGCGCATTTTCTTGCGTCCCTTGGCCTCCATTACCTTCCTAATGGGGCGATTCTTCAGCTCATAGAGCTTTGCCTTGTATTTTTTCATCATCTCCTTGGTGACTGGGAGTTCATAGTTGCTGTGTCTCTTCTCATCCTCCACAAACCAACTTGGTAACTCCACATCGTCAAAGGTCCTCTTGTTGTATGCGCCGTCTATGACTGCCATTCTTGATTTTTTGTTCACTAGTAGTGAACCTATTGCTTGAACCTCGGCAATAGTGTCCTTGTCTTTGGTCAGCTCCATTTCGACGGCATCCTTGACCTTCTCTATCGCGTCAGCATCCGAGATGGCCTTGACAACATCAAAACTCGTCTTCTGCTTCGCTTTCTCGGCTTGCTTTGGTTGTTTGGACTTCTGCTTGCGAGCAGTTTCACGGGGTTGCTCATGGAAAATGTCCTGATCAAACCACCGATCAACCATTATTTCCTCCTTAGCATCCTTGGTGCTTTTTGCATCCACAATACCATCCATATCTGGTTCAAATGACGAAGTCATATCAACTTGCGGTATTTCGTCGTCAGATTCATCATCTGAGCTCGAATCCTTCATTTCCTGTTGAGCCATTAGACGTGCCTCATATTGCATATTGTCTAGAAGGGAAGAAAGCTCAGCGCCACGCTCCATGTTGACTTTTTGTCTACGTGTAAGCTTTTTTGCAGGTTTTACCTTCTCTGACTCGGCCTGCTTGGCCATTTCGTGTTGAAGTTCTAGATCCACATCTAGTTCCATGACCCTGTCCCTCCCTTCCTCATCATCCTCCTCCTCTGAGTCTGTTTCAAATTGTAGGTTCATTGAGTCTTCATCAGAACTATATGCATCTGTTGCGTCTGATACCTCATCAATATCACGTCCCTTCAGCACGCTTAGGCTGAACAAGTCATGGTCTGTCTCTATGATCGAAGAGCTCCCAACCATTGCTTTCTTGTGTTTCATCAATGCCCTACGCTTCTTTCTCTCGGAACGACGCTGCTCTTTTCTCAACCTATCAGCTATTTCTAGTTGTTGTTTGGTCAAGCCACTATCTGATTCCTCTGATGACACATCTGCATTGTCTTCCTCGTCATCTGTTTCCAAAGCTTCTGAGGAAGATTTACCCTTCTTTTCTAATGGCGACAGCACTTTGTTTAGTTTGTAACGCCACTTCATTAGGTGCTGAAGGTCTGTTTTTCCGGCAACCTTAAGATCGGAGCAAAGCAGTTTAACTTCGTCCGTTGTTAGTGGGTTTTCAAGAACCTCCTTGAGGATCCTCCTATCTTCGTCTGTTCCACTATCACTGACCTTAAAAACTATTCTATTCATGGACACCAGAATCTGAGGAGCATTATCAGATTTCAAGAAATCTAGAACAGTGCATTCCCTGAAGTCGTCACCTTCTTCATAGCCCTCCCTGTTAACCTTCTTGCGTTGTTTCAACAGTTGGTTGAGCGATAGACCCTTAACTGGCTCACTAGTCTCTACAGCTCCTTGAGAGACGAAAACGTGCTCAGGGTTGAACAGCTTAGGGTCGAGGCCTTTGAGGGACTTGAAGCCAAGGCAGACGGCGAAAATTTCGGCAGAAACATTACGACTACTGGAGGGTTTTGTAACCTTTACACGATCAAAACACTTGCCAAGCATCCAAATCACGGAATTAAAGTCTGCAGACCTACGAAAAGTTAGGTATAACTGTTGTGCACTAACCGGAATATCTTTGTTACAAATACTCCACCCTTCCTAAGTATGTTTGCCGCCAGTTTCGCTGCTTCCAGGACGAGTACATTCTGGTTGAAAGCATCAAGGTTCCAGTTAGCACCCACATTAGGCGCACCATCATGAAGAACCACGTCAACTGGCGACCCCTATGCATGAGATGACAATATCGGCTATTGGCACATACCTTTAGGTTTTGCGATATCAAATTCCTGCAACGTGGCGTACGAATGTCTGCTTGTATGGTCTTCACCCCCTTAATTGGCCGTATAGGAACCAGATCGACACCGACGATGATACTCGACACCGGCATCTGCTTGGCGGCCACCTGGAGCCAACCTCCAGGTGCGGCACAAAGGTCAACCAGTACACTGAAATAATGTTAATACATTTTTGGTGTGTTAGGCCTTTAACTTACTTGCAGTTCTCGAAGATGTTGTACTTCTTGGCCAACTGGAGAATCTTGAACGCAGAACGCGCTCTGTAGCCCTGCTCCTTGGCAAGATAGTAGTACTTATCTAACCTCTCTTTGCCTTGCTTAGTTTTACTACTCATTTCTATATTTAAAGTCTAAAATATGTACTGCTGAGCGCGGGTTGGTTACACCCTACTTCATGTAATGGTAGTTACTATAATTTACATTTAAATGGTCTGTTCAACATTTAACAACGGTGTTATGGGATGGTGGTGAGAATGACTGCACCCACGATAACACCAAATAGGCCTAATGAGGATGAATATCTACTGTGAAGATAACTCACCGAGGACTCCGGCGAAGATTTCCACCATGAAAATCTTTACAAAAAGCTGCGGTTTTTGAGCATCAGCTAGTGCACATCCACTTCCTACTGCGCCAACAGAGATCCTGTTACTAGTTAAGCAAATAATTGTGTTCACTTACCCGCATGCCAAATTAGATAGGCCAACAATAAGCCCAGTTGCAAACATTGCCCAACCGCGGTATACATCGTGTATATATGCCTTAGTTATATCCAGATCGGCCTTGAAATCTGTTGGACGCTCAACTCCAGAAAAGGAGGTGCCGGCATGAATTAGCAAGATTGCAACGATGATGCCATAGATTCCAACGGCTTCACAAAAAATTACAGAGACGAGGTTCTTTACAGTAATCCTAGGAGACTTCACTGACCCTCCCATAATAGACGGTCCACACAGCAGTATCCCCCTGTAAAGTTGTTATAATTCCTCCGTGTGACTTTTCGTCAGTCATGAAATGTAGACATTTTTGGGGAAAACGCAAACATGAATTGGTAAGCAGACAAGCACAAACTCGTATGGATGTATTGTTAACAATGTTTTTGTTATAAGATCCGTCAATTTGGGTGAAATGTTCCATTGACTTCCATGAGCGTAGTAATGTGTGAAACAAATGGTATCATAAGCTAGCAGTACCCACTCAAAATAGCAACTTACCATGCAGCTCCAAGTACCGAAACGCCGAGGGAGCAAAATATTCCCAGATGACCCCAAAACTCCGGGGAGGTCTGCTGAAACAGCTCTGCCCAGTTACCTGCCATCCTGATTAGGGCTTCAAATAATGGCAGACAGATATGCGATGTGACACACAAAACGTATTACGCAATGTATGTCAGAGGAAAATGATGTGAACGAGCGTGACGGCACATTTATCCCGGGCGCACGCGACACCTCATGGGGAAGCGGAGGAAGGCAAAGCAATCACTGCCAATTACAGGCACGATAAAGCATCGTGGTAAGACGGCAAGATGTAATAGAAATGGCAGTCTCCGACAAGGATATACCAGCGGATAGGTACCTCAAAACCTTCCAGAAACACGAGCAACCGGCGTCATCAAATAGTGGCGCATCGGTGGGTGTGTCTGAATTATCGCAACTTGCTGGGCTAAAGAGTGATCTGGATACAGCAATTGGCCGTATAAGGCCATACTTGCAAAATAAGTCGCCTTCAGAGGCCGAGTGGAGGACTATCATAGAGCTACGTCAAGAAACCAAGGCAAAACTAGCCACCGCCAATGCAAAGATAAACAATCTCACAAGCGACCCATCTCCTAATGGCGACAGGGTTATGGTTCTGCAGTTGCAGCGATACCGTCGAATATTCGACCAGATGTCAGGAGACTTCAACATCATCAGCAAGCAACTAGACCAACGTTACCAAAGTTTCAGGCTGTTCAATGACAATAGGCACATTACAAAGCCGCGTGGCAGTGCCATTGATGGCGGAAAGGTGGTAGTCGAGGCTATTATGGACGTCGAATCCCTCACTGAACAGGCATCTTTAAATTTGACCATACTAAAGCAAGGCAATGATCGCATGTTAAAAATATACAATAGGCTCAATACAATGGTCAATGAACATCTCTTTGATATCCACAAGCTGCAGAAGAACATCAACTACGTACTTATCCGTAACCGAACTGTTACGTCAGTTGTGATGGGCGTTTGCCTGTTTATAGTAATTGAGAAACTCATATTGTCAAAAATTGTATGATATTTGAGTATTTCTATGAGGATGCCTGATGTTGATTCCACGCGACCCTCGATGTGCACATGTGTTGACCATGATACTCACTTCTAATTCAAATGCCACAGAAGGCTATGCAAAATGAAGCAGGCCGTTGATCATGATCAAAGGATATTCGTCCTTTTGCACGGCAAAGGGACGAAGCGACTTATGGCTCATCTTACCGAAAAGCGTTTGCAGCGAAGATGTAAAAAGTCGAAAACCATAGAATCTGGACGCAACATGTACGATAGGCTCATAAGATTGCTACTGGAATATAATTACTTCAATAAGGTTCCTGCGAGTAACCATATGCTGTATGAGTTGATGACTGATAATGAGATCATTGAGGATGCTATGATTCCACTGTGCAAAGCTTTGAATATATCAATAGAGCTCGGAACTCCCTTGTTCTGTCTCATAATAGGTGATTGTGTTCCATTATAACTTGTTATTTCTCATCAGGATGGATTGCTTCCGAGCTTGAATTGTCGGATACTGATCTCGTTGATGTTATGACATGCTACACTCTGGCACCAACTGATGAAGGACAGATGGCACACATCATCAGATTGCTGGTACAGACTGTCACAGATAATGCAGTTAGGCGTGTACATTCCAAGGGACCCACTGAAGAATATGACAGCGATCTCCAATTTCTCTTGCATAACGGAACTCCCTCGAGCATATATGGCAGGCTTAAATTACTGCTAGACTGTGGAAATATGTTCTATGGTGATAGAGTAGAGTTTATTGTTGTGAATACTCTTGTTATGGAGCTACCACGTCTCTCTAGGTAATGTGGGAAATGCGTACTTTATAAACGTCTTCAGGAGCAGACAGATAGTCTTCACACAAGTTATCAGACATATCGCAGAAGTTATTGCTGGAATTGGTTCCCCAGTAAGCATCTTCAAGAAAATTAAATGTGACTCCACACTGTTTAAGCTTCTGCTAGATGGTGTAGAAAACTCAGGTTTGTCCACTTTTATCATCTTAAAACAAATTTGTAGGAGTATCTGAGCTTGCATACGACGATACTGACCTCTTACGTGTACTTGGTCAGTTGACTGGAAAGTTCGACCTGCGTATCCTTACCAGATTGCTGTCGCACGATACTAGGAGCTACGTAGGTGATGCCAACGATTTTAGACAGAGTCGTGACATGGTTGGTGCTCTATATGCGATGCGGAAGCGCGATATAAAGTTCGATTTCCCCACAACATTCAACTTTGCTGATGGTAACATGGGCACCTTACTGTTGGACAAAATGCCAGTTTGATGCATCATGATGCTTATGTAACATACTCTGTAATAATATTTGTGAACATATAACGCTAAGTTTCAGCATAAAAGGCCTACACCGGGCGGGACTCGAACCCGCAACCTCCGCTTTAGGAGAGCGATGCGCTATCCATTGCGCCACCGGTGCTATGTCCCATGACCATATTTAGGGTTTATAACAAAGACACCGATGACACATGGCAAATAGACAGATAGGCCCCTAAAACATTTACGTGCATTGACAAGTGTTCTAGACAATACGTAGTGTATGGTGCATCTGTGTATAAGGTGGTTTGCTGTGAGATTAAAGCCTAAAGTAATTATTATAGAGAGCATTATCTGCTTTTTAGACAGTAGTGTATATTACGTACATACCAGGCGGAGGTATGGCAGTAGTGATCTACACCGCTAGTAACCAGTTCATACCTATTAATGCTGCATCGTGAAACCGAGTTAATGCAGATTTGGCGCCGGTTTCGCCCATAATGGTCACGTACTTTTGCGGTTAGACAGCAATTCGTGAATGTAGACACATCAGGTCCCATGGGGTTAAGTAGATCCATTATCACTGGCGTGTGGCATGCGTGAGGTTAATTAAGAGGTGATTTGTTTCCTACGTGTGGGTTCATACCTTCTCGGAGACTGTATTTAATACAGATACTGGATCTGGGAAAGGGTTGCAGCCGTTGGTGTGATTATTCCTGTGGCATCGTTACCGTCGTAGTCTGTGTAATTTCATGTCTTATGTGCGTGTCTGCTCAATTATACATCGACACAAGTGGTTGTTAACACATAAAATGGCTCCGGGCAACGAATGTCGTTTTATAAAGTGACGTAATTGGAGGTGTCCCACACTGCGTATAGATGATGTGATATTTAATCCAGACAGTATAGACTCCCGAGGAACATGATAGTGTCATGTTCGTACATCTTTTGTGGTTTAAGGAGGTAGAAGTGCAAAGAATCCTACACTGTAAATGTCTCATTTATTAAGTAACTCACATGGAGCCGTAGCAGTCGTCTTTTATTTGGGTTCTATGGGCGGCGGATTCTTCGATATTTAATTACTGCAGGGGAAAGCGATCACCTGTGTATTGCTGCAAGGTAGCTAAAAGTAATCTTATACCAGAGAAATTTTGTAATTGCAACAGTTCTTGCTGCATACGGGGGAAACAGGTGGAAAAGGTTTAAAATTCTCTTCGAGCCCTCCAATCACTCCTTATATTGATATAATCAGTTATAACATCGTACAACCCTCCTTTTAATGTGATCGCCATATAAGGAACGAGAATAAGAGGGGTCCCATAATCAATTCACATTGCCGATACAAATGAAAGCTGTACACATGGTTTCAGGACACGAGAATAACCCCGGCGAGGCTTCTATAACAGAAGACCCATATGCTGATTCAGTATCATTTGAGGAATGTCTGCAAAACTCCATGGATGCTAAATTCACCCAACTTCAGGATGATTTGCGTTTCAGAAGGTGCAGCAACATCAGTGATAAAACTGCGCAAATGGTGATTTCCGGAAGCCAACTATGGCGTGATGAGCTGGCTGAGAATAGGCAGGCACCAATATTTAGCAGAAACCCAGAAGCCTCATGGTTTGGTCCTCTTGCCGCATTTGCGAATGATGACGCCAACACTAGTGACGCGAATGAAACATCTCTGCCGCTCTACAGTTACATATCCAGGAGGGTTTCGGAGAGTTACCCTACATCCAGCTCATTTTCAAAGCTGTTGGATCCCACTATCAATGATAACTATTTCAGATCCAGCAGTTCTGCACCACTGCAGTCATTTAATTTTCTCCGTAAGCCGGACATACACCATCCATTAGGAAGTAACTGGAGTTTTAACATCAAACACAAAGAAAATCAATTCAATGAACATAAGAGGGGCAACAACGTTTTCCTTAAAATCCTTGCAACCCAACTAGTCTCCGGAACAATCATTGGCCGTGGGGGCAAGGGATTAAACTGGTTCAGGCGCAAAAGCAGAGTGGATGATATCATGATATCAATGCCATGGGAACTCTATCCAAAAACTGAATACAGGACACTTTTCTTAAAGGGGAACACAAAGGCGGTAGTGAAGGCAACATGCATTATCGCAGATTTGATGTTATCCAAATACAACACACAATATTCAACTACGTCTGCGGCTAGCGACCGCATGATCGTGCTGGTAGTCTTACCTATCTTCTTTAAAAACGCCATGGAAAAAATTAGGGATGTCTGCAATCCTGAACTAATATCAATAACACTGTTTCACAGCAGCGAAGAACATAAAGAAATAGTAGCAGTGTTGAAAGGAGTAAAAAACCAAGTTAAAGATTTGATTGCCACGATTGCTAATTCCATAGCAGAAACACTGGAATTTAAGGATTACTGTCATGTGGCATACCCTGGCCCTGATGGAATTGATGTGAGCTTAATGCCCAAAGATAAGATTATGTCATCAGGCAACATTTTGGAGTATGAAAAGCCCAAAGAAGAACGTGACAGCAACAACAATCTCATCTTCAGAGCAAAAACTGACCCTGGTGCCCACCACACTCTTGAACAGAGAAGCCAAGGTAGATCAGAACACTTAGACACCGACGTAGAGACTGATGAAATGCACAGCGCTGATTCTAATGAACACATGAATACAATAGAAGAACTATTAGGTTTTGAAGGAACACAAGGTACGAGGTCACTCAATCTGAACACAGCAGCAACTGTGGCAGATGGAAATCCCACCATTAAGAATTACAAGGTGACCCTCACCATTGTCACCCCTTCCTCTAAGGCAGCCGATTTATTGACCGTTAGCAACCAATCTAACTGCTACGTAACAACGGCACCATCAGACCACCCGGACAACCTGTCCGTCAGCTTAAGTGGACCTTTTTCCGAAACTGTGGCCATAGCGTCACTTATGCTTGCATCGATATAAACATGAAAGAGAATTAATTTCATAACCAGTGATATACAGTTAATATAACATACCGATTAATTGGTGGCAACGCCAGATAACAAACCAAAGAAGCGTAACAGAGTCTGACACGTATGTTAATGAACGAAACAACACTGTAAAGGACACACCTCTTGCATGCAACATTTTACTATGTAACGGATGTTGTAGACAGGTACAATAGCATCATGGTGTTCTTGTAAACTATAACATTCCTTAGACTAATTCAATAGTCAGCACATTAACACCTGAGGGACCCATCTCAAATAACCCATACACTCCATTATCCAGATTAACGTACACTTCCATGAGTTTCCTATATATGCAAATGAAAACAGCATATCACCAAGTCATGCAACGGAGCTAATAACTACAACATAACATTATGGTAGATGTTTAGGCAACCTCCTTCAAAATAGCCTTCGAGGCAGTCTTCTTAGAGTGGGTAGCCGGGGCGGCAGTTGGAGCGAGGTAAAGGAAGGAGCGAAGGTACTCAATACCTTGGTCGGTTAGAACAAAGTACAAATGCTGCCAGTTGAAGTGCTCTACGACATAGTTGCGAGATTTCAAAGATTTCATTGCCATCATAACGTGCAAGTTTGGCACGTTTATTTCGGGATGAACAGGAATCTTTGGACTCTTTTGGCAGACCAGCACGCCCTCTGAGTTATCATGAAACTTGGTGACACAGCAGCTTTTCACGAAGGATATAAGAATTTTTGCTTACCGTTAAACAAATACTGGTAGATAAGAACCTTGTTTTCCCTAGGGATAAGACTGTATTTCATTCCAGCGACCGTCATGTTGTAACTCCTGTCAATGTTTTTATTAAAGTCCTCTATAAACCCACCAATTAAATAGCGTGCGATGTAAATTTTAATATATCAATCTGTAGCCTGCTATATTGACGCCATAAAGCTAACTGTCTCACCGGTCTTTAACTCCAAACCACTCATGGGGTAACGCTGGACGCTCGGTGGTGTGATCCGGTACGACCCAAACACCAAGTAATTAACGTAAAAAGGGTTGTTCTTGTATCATCTATTCATAGGCTCCGGTTAGGTGGTTCTAGCGTTTCGCTAGAAGCTTGCCTTGAACGACCACAACCCCGCCGAAATGGGCAGGAGAGAAGCTGGAGGCTTCCAAAACAAGACACATTTGAAGTGATAGCAAAGCTTTCCATTCCTTGGAGATGTTTCTGTAAAGGTCATTCCAGCAGTGAAGACCCTACCTTAATAAAGAGTTCATTATATCGCACATTGCATCAATCCCTTGCAGTGCCTGGGATAGGAAAGGGGAAGGAATAAAACTTTAGACTGCCTAAAAAGTAGGTGTTCTGTTCCTTGCTCGACTGAAGAGCGTATATGTAATATATGAGCATAAATCGTGGCTAACTCCACGAAGTTGCGTCACCGCCAATGACCAAGAGATCAAGGGATCAGGATGGTTCATTGTCGAGGAACTACTTGTCTCACCAGGTTGCAAAGACCAGTGGACAAGTAGAAAGGAGATGTATGCATCCAAGATCTAGACACAATGCAAGGGATGACTTTGCAGCCCTTTCCAGAGTATTCCCAGTACTCAAGAGGCATATGCTGAGCAACCAAAAATGGAAGCCACCAATGCCTAAGTATCTCATGTATCATTATGACTTTGTTCATCCTGATGCCGTTTATCACCTTTCTAAGGCCATACTCAAGGTTACATATGGCTTAAGTTTCTATCTGCCGTGTGGCTGCCCAAATGGCGCCTGCGACCCCTTCTCAAAAGGTGAAAGTGGGGAAGATGAAATTGATTCATACGCGGAAAGTGACATTGTGCTGGATCTACAGCGGTATTTATCACCTTGTGTACCTAGCAGGGCTAATTACGTGCATTACGCAGCTGATTTGTTGCACCCGGCAAATAACTTGTCGCAGTCTCAGCCAAACGAAATTGACGCCATATCAAAAGATATCTCATGTGAAAACGGTGATTTAATACCACATGGGCCTCATATTAAGGCATTGGACGTAGGTACAGGAGCCAACTGTATCTATCCATTACTGGGAGTGGCGGAATATGGGTGGTCTTTCATCGCATCTGATATAGACAAGGAGGCATTAAACCTTGCGAAGCATAATTTAAAGCTGAACAATATGTCAAGCCTTGTTGATCTGAGACATCAACCAGATCCTTTTAGGATGTTCGGTGGATTGTTCATGCCAAATGAATTTGTACACCTTACCATGTGCAATCCGCCTTTTCACTCCAGCATGGAACAGACTAATGTAAATCCAAGAACGGCCACATCTGGAACCAAAAATGAGCTTGTATTTCCACTAAAGCATGTTTCAACGTTCTCTATAGACGCAAACAATGAGCGGGATGCACACCTTAGCAAATTTTCAGTGCGTGGTCAAGTTAATTATACCTTCTCAAACGTACAAGAGGAACTTGGAGAAGTGGCATTCCTGGAGATTATGCTGGTAGAAAGTCGATTCTATGTGCATAATGCACTGTGGTTCACCTCTCTAGTGGCCAAACTCTCCACGCTCAAGCGTATCAAGAGGTACATACAGGTAGAGATGCGGCGATATGATGCCTCTAGTGCTACTCAGATCGCCTTCCTGGATTCCAGGATAAGGCAGCATCTGGGAGAAGAAATAGATGAGGAAGTGACTATATCTGTATCAAACCTTCATGCCTGCGAGTTCAGAACTTTTGTTCTGAACCAAGGGCGGCAAACCAGGTGGATGATAGCCTGGACGTATTATAATGCCGATCAAAGATGCAGAATCCTGAAAAAGGTGTATGATGAGTCCTAGCTAACTATGCTGTAATTTTATGGTTTTTTCATTCGTGTCTGTGTCTACTAGTCTAACGCGCTCACCATAAGGGTAGCTTAACATACAAAATTATTTTACACATAAATGGAGGATACCGTAAATGATAATAATCTCGGTTTAAATAACACTTCCCCGGGAAAAAGGAAGAGACCTAGGCGGAGAGATAGGAAGAAGGCTACAGCCGGAACCCTGAAGCTGCGCTCTCTGATCGACGGGGCAACTAAATCAACGGAAAACGTAGCTAAATCACCAATTGATGTGGAAAACGTTGTTTCTCCAGTAGTAGACGGCAGTCCTACAGATGAGCAGCCTGTACTAGACGATTCCGATAAGCTTGGGAGCAGTCCTCGAATTAAAAGGATGAATCAAAAGGATAAGTCAAAGACATACAAGGGTAGGTAAAGATGATGCTATATTGACATGTTGCCTACAGACCAACCCAATGTCTTATTCATAGGCAACGTCCCTCTAGCCATGGGCAAGAGTGAACTCATTAGGAGAATGAAAATAGACCCCAAGATAGTGAAATCGGTAAGTGGTTGCATATAAAGTGTTTCACAATGCCAAGATGCACTTCCGATCGTTGCCAGTTGATAGCAAGTTTGCAACCAACAAACGTGTCGGTATTATTCGTGGTCTCCTTACCGATGCCAAATCAAACAAGAATGCTTATCTCACACTAGTTGATGAGAAATATGTAGAAGATGTGCTCAAAAAGAATGTAAGTTGCGCAATTGGCGTTATAAATATTTCCAGACTATGGAGATCGACGGCCATTATCTCTTCATTAACAGATCATCGCCTGCATCATTCAGTGTAATTTTCACTTTGTTATCAATGACAAAACTCAGAAATTCAATCGCAAAAAGACTGTCTTTGTTGGAAGGCTCCCACCCTCAACCAACGAAAATGAACTGTTCGATCTCTTCTCCAACGTCGGTTTGGTGAAAGGTAGTTAATCATTGCTGTTTCGCTTATATCATGACAGAAACACGTGTTGTCAGGGATCCTAAAACACACGAATCAAAGGTAATTCCTAGTTAACTATTGTAACATTGCGCAGGGCTTTGGTTTTGTCTCATTTGACTCACGCAACGCAGTACCAGAAGCCATTGCCGAATTCAATAACAAGGAGTTCAAGGTAATTTTCAGTTATCGGCTTCCAATGCTTTTAGGGCTATACTCTACATGTTATGAAGGCACTTGATCAAGATACTGCCCTGCAGCACAAGGCCAAAAATGCGAAGAATGGAACCTCATCGAAAAAGAGGACGAAGAAGCCCCTACTTAAGGGCGATGGTCCTTTGAAGAAGAGGCGGCTGCACAAATAGCTGAGAATTTTCTTTACACACTCTAAACTACACACATTCCCATTCATTCGAAATCAATGATGGAATACGATGTAGACTTGTCCCATGAGTCGTGCCTATACAACACCCTAACTGGTTATCTTGCTAGGTGTAAGCACGGGCTGCATGATGATACACTAATAGAACATTATGAAACTGTGTACCAGAATAATATCCTCTACTACAACAAAATCCTTGGCCTACTTAGAAACACCCTAGGCATTCAGGAAAAGAAATCTGAACGCATTAGAGTCCTTATAGATAACGATATAGACTTGAAGGAGGGCTGTCATCTCGAAATCGCGAGGCTGCAAGGAAAATGTGATGATGCCACACGTCAGGTGGAAGAGTTGGACAATCGAATTTGTGAAGCCACTGCCTTACTTGCTGACCTGAAGGAGAAGGAAAAAGTGCTGGAGGAAGCACTAAACTGTGTCATTTGTGAAATCGAATCGACAAAGGAGCAGAATTTATTGTCTTACTATGCACTCGGCAATGTCAAGGCAGCAGTGAGTATTCAAAAGATGTATCACATAGTTCATTAGATGTCTCGGAATAAGAGACACTTAGATGTAATCAAAGCACACATATCTAAAGGGGAAAAGTCCATAGAGGTTAAAAGAAATACGTATAGATTGTTAAAGGCACACTTCCATGATGTGGTGCACTTCAATAGAACCAAGATTCAAAACCTGGTAAGGACCCCATTCTGTTGCGTTCATTGGTGACAGATTGCCACAAATAAAGTCCTGGATAATGAAAAGGTTGAAATTGAGAAGAGCCACCTTGAAATGGTGCGAAGGAGGGAAGACATAAAAGCCAAGTTGGATGCCATGTTGAGAGATCAACAGGAGAAGGAAAACGCACTATCTATTTTGGAAAAGGAGCTTAAAAGTAATGTTAATGATCTTGTTGTGGCTAAGGATGAGTTTCTAAGAGTAGAAAATGTAAGAATCTATTATAGTTCCTTATACGTTGTAGGAAGTGAAGACCCTAGAGGGTAGCCTAAATGCAGCAAATGAAGCAACTATAAGCATGAAAAACGATGAGATGGCCAAATCCAATCAGGTAGAACACTATAGATCTGTCATCCAAGTGTTTTAGATAACCCAAATGTCAAAAGAGATTGATGCAATTGAAAGGTTGGTTTTTAACCCCACAAACGAGATAACTGCATCAGCACCAATGGAAACTTAAAATCGCATATCGGAAACGAAGCAGGGACACTTCGTGATCTGAATAAGCAGTGCCGACTGAAGCAAACGAGTTTGGCTGCAGTAAAATCCGAAAGACGTAAATACATGGCATCATGTAATTCACTGAGGCTTAAAATCGACGATGCGGTATTTACACGATCCTCTTAATATGCTATGCTTTCTTAGCTGTCGTTATTCTTGTTGGAGAGGTCCAAACAAATTGAGAGGACAAGCGAAATAGTTACCAAACTGAATGGAGCAAAGTGTGGTGATGTTTCACATAATCTACAAAAATTGGTAATTTCACTCTCTTTAATCTTTATTAACAACAAGGAATCGTTTTTGTGTTCTCAGAAAGTATCTGTTTTGAAGTTGGAAGAAGATACCAAGAAAAACATACAATCTGCCACATTGGGTATTTTATGACAGTGATATATCCATGAATACAGAGTTGCGCGACGCCATTAGTAAAAACGAGAAAATAAAAAGTGAAATCGAGGAAATACAGAAAATATCTATTTCGTAAGGAAGGTTGAACT
Source organism: Babesia gibsoni (assembly GCA_035575875.1). Taxonomy (NCBI): domain Eukaryota; phylum Apicomplexa; class Aconoidasida; order Piroplasmida; family Babesiidae; genus Babesia; species Babesia gibsoni. Next base: position 2,239,948 of record CP141526.1, read on the forward strand.
GTAGAAATACTGGTTTATAGAATAAATGAAGAGATCGCTGCATCAAGGGAGGAAATGGCCAGGGTTACGACGAAGGAGGATCAGAGAACTCAGATGCGAATTGACCTCATAAGTGAAAGGAATTACATAAAGAAATCGGTTGGTCACTGATTTGATTCGATATTTAGTGCTAGATTGAGGACTTGAAAAACTCGGAAAACAGAAAGAAGTTGGACTACAGTAACCATGTGCAGGGTTTATGATATATTACTTCTTTAAAAACAGCTCAGATTGTATAGAGGCACATAAACTAAGGTTAAAGCAACTAATGAGTGATGATTCATCAGATTTTGCTGAGTTGATCGATGAGGAGGTGGGGGTGCATCTATTACTCCATAACGTCTAATTCCCAGAAAAAGAATAGCAACATTCTTCTGAATGCCGCGGTGGACTCTTTAGAGATTGAACATGTAAAAGAAAGGTCTAAACTAGAGGCAAAATATAACACTATGGTTTGAAGAATTTACATCCCCACCTTTATACCTTGCCACAGACTCTTGAAGAAAAGGAAAAGTTCAAGGCGATTGTGGAAGTGAATGTCAACGAAATAACTAGATTAAGAAACCTCATTGATGAACAAAAAAGAAAGAAAAGGGAGGGGACTAAAGTACCTCTTCCTCCCGTTAAAAAGTTGCCAGAGCCCACAAAGTATGTAGAGTTTGAAATTTGTAAATAATTTTCAGGATACCGTTGCCCAGGGACGCAAATCTAGTCTTCAAGGTAAACTTAAGTGTAGTGAAGTTTTAAACTGAAAAGGCACCCACAATTTCAGCAGTCACAAAGGCCCCCCAGGAACGATGTTTACCAGCACATGTATGTATACTACATAGTAACGCTAACATTATCTTATCAGACTGACATAAAGAAGGAACCGAGGCGCAAGTGCATAAGAAGAACCGCAGGAAAGAGTGATACTCCAAAAAGTGAAGGAGATGAACTTGACCTCTTTTGTTAATAAATCACATGAGAACATACAAAATTTAATGAAAATCACAAGTCACTGTTATATAACCGATTAACCATCTGCTTGAGGTGGGATAGCCACCTAGCTAAACTAGATCTTGGATTCATATGTGAAAGATGGCCCTAGATTCAGATGTAACTGCCGCTGGCAACATTTCATGGGATTTGTGACATTAAAATGTACGCTATGGAATAAGATAACCATTTATGCATCATTTCTGACACTTTCCAATCATAACAACATTAAACTCAACTTAGATATGACCAATTGATAGTTGCTTTTTATCATGCCATATGCCAAGGCGCCACAACAACATTGGCAACCCATAAAAGGGAGTCGTGATGTACTAGCATTACCTCAGCCTTTCTTTCGGCTATGAGCTGATGCTTGCTAGTTATAGCAGAATTCGGTTGGAATATGCCTTTATTAAGTTGTGTCGTGCCTCCTTGGAGAGCAACTCTGACCCCTTATAGGGTACCCACAGGGGTATGTGGCAGCCACTTAGACAAAAGAATTTCACTCGTTATCACCGTCCACGAGACAAATGTAATGTTTTTTGCCAAAAAACATGCTGCCATGAAAATATTAGTCATTCTTTACATCGCAGCGAGGTGTGCACTGGGTCAAGATAACAACGTCACTCCCTCAGAAGGTGTAACGTCTGACCCCGTAGGAAGCCCTCAGCAGCAAACAAAACCAATAGAAAAGACTGCAGCTACTCCAGAAAGTAAGATGTGTGAGATTAATGCCCATTATCCATTAGACACATACTACAACTCGCTGAAGGATATCGTCAACAAGAAGACACCAGGTTTGTCAGTTCAAATGAATTTATAACACTATATACAGTCGAACGCCTGGATGAGATATCCAAAGGTATGTCATTTTCACATTAACCGTGAAACTTGACTCAGATGTGTTGAAGGAGATTAACAGTAACCCGTTTTACAAAATACCGAAGCTAGATCGAAAGCTACGTGAAATAGCCGTATTACACCCAGGTATGCTGTTTGTTTTCACCGTCATAGGCTTACAGATGTAATGGAAAAGCTTGGTGTGTACGTCATTCCCGTTAAGTCTAGAAAATCGCACACTGACGAAGTCCCAATGTATGTGTATCCAATTTGTTCACTAAAGTGTCAACAGAGATATAAAGGAGTCTGTAGTAGAGGAGGCGGAGTCGAAGGAGACCAAGAAAGGTATGTTGTCCAGGATTCCTTCTCCACGTAAATCCTCTGTAGAGAATCCAATGAAGTCAAATCTGTTGCACATAATAAAACAGTCAGGTTAGTTGCAGCCATTACTAAGTTATACTTCTTCAGAGATGATAAAGAGTATGACTCCCGTGGAGAAGCTGCGGTTTATTCCCCAACTGAAGGAAGCCATAGTATACGAAATTCTCAAAAATACTCAAGCTATCGACCGTATAAGCAAGGAGATAGCACAGAGGGAACACCACTTTTAGTACTGATCGGTTTGGGACTACGAACGTGTAGTGACCCGAGCCTGACTATCGGTTAAGCGTGAAAGAAATCACCACAACACCTAATAATGTTCAATATGTGTGTATACTAGTTGTATCCATGTTAGTGGTGTTTCATCGCCAGCGGCTTCTCGAATCACTGAGGCTGTTGGCTGTTTCGCGGGAACCATGCTTGCATTATGTTAGGCGAATATATCGCAGAAGTTTCTCCTCTGATGATACCTTCGATAGATTTAAGCGCGTTAGAGATGCGTTACCTCCAAAGGACAACTTCTATGATGACCTTTTGCCATCGTTGGAATCAACGTCCATCTCACGAGAAGAGAAGGTTGATGACTCTGGATGCAGCTCGAGTGGCAGTTCCCTTTTAAAGGAGGTGCCATTAGAAGACATAGAAGATGCAGTGCTGCAATTTGTACCGGAAAATATAAAGTCTGGCAATATAGGTATGCTGTACATTACTCGCTTCACCAATATACAGATGACGAATGTCTAACACCGGGGCAGGCGTTTTACCTGGAGAACAAAGACAAAATATTCGAAAACATACGTAAACGATACTATGAAGAAACAAAGGGGGCGGAAAATGTGGAATTGACGGACAGTGAAATAGAGAGTCTTCTCCCCTTGCTAATGGAGGAGGAGAAGTTCGGGTCGTACGACCCGAATCCCGTAGTTCCACCTAGTAAACACCACCTGTGGGATTACAACACGAACGACATATACATTCCCAAGTATATTTCCTAAACTATTAGTTCAAATTGTTCAGAAAAGCAATTCACCTCCACAAAGGACAGATGCCTACGTTGCAGGAAGTAGTAGACATTCTGGAGCAGGTGAGCCTGATGCGATAAATCCTTACAACTTATAGGAGAGAATGAGTAATATCGCAGTGGTAGACATGGAAAAGTTCAACCGTAGGGACCAGTCAATGTACTGCATCGTTGCCACAGGAACGACACGATCGCACTGCAGGTTTGTTAATGGCGAGTGTTGATTATACTCCTTATCAGACGTGTTGGCAGAATGCTGTACCGGGTGATGGTAGACCTCGAGATACCGTTTGTGTCTTCTACATCATACTGCTGCAACTCACGCAGTGACGAGTGGATTATCGCCCGCCTAGGGCCACTTTGTGTCCACTTGATGATACAACAGGTCAGAGATCGTCAAAGGTATGCGTTTTTAGCATGACGATAGCCATCATATTGCAGTGTCGAGCAGTTATGGGAGGAATCTCGCCACATCGAGGGCACACAGGGCAACGATCGCCTAGAGGAGCATTAACACCGATAATACCCTAGAATAAATCACATTGTATATTACACCATTATTCCAGAGGCTTTATTCTTTGAGGAGGGTACCGATACCTTGCCTTTGCTCGCTCCTCAGGTTTTAGAACCCTGTGCGTGATGTAAGCCCCGGTAAAAAGCGATATACCGCAGCAGGTGAGGACCGCCAGGTAATCTCTCATAGAAACACCTAGTGGCATTTCGACTGATGAGCTAAAAATAGTGTGGTATCATATAGGGCAAAATTAGTTTCTAGACATTAGCGTTCCATGTTTAGGCGTTGACCTTAAAGGAAAAGACGGCGTCCTTGTTGGTAAGCTTCTTGTAAACGGCTGCGAAAGTCTCAAGTTTGTCTTCGATGTTGTCGTTCTGTTTGTCCTTGGGGTCAAGGAAGACGCGAAGTACGCGTGCACCGTCACGCTTGACGCGGACTCTGTAAAGTAATTATAACCATAATTAAAACAAACAGCTACGAAACACAATAGAAACCATCTTGCAATGCGCAACCCAGAGATATCTCCATCACACATGTGCAATTTTATAAGTAGAGCAAGACTGGAGGTAAAGGGAATATAAACTTACACCTTGCCAACGATCTCAGTGGGGGCTGCGATATCCTCGAGTATAGCCTCCTGGACGCTGGTGAGAGTCCTGTTTCTAGGCCTGATGCGGAATTGCTTGCCATTGTAGTTCTTGGCGAGGATGGTCCTTTGGGCGATTATGACAACGTGCTTCTTGGTCTTCTTCTCAAGTTCGACCACAAGTCTCCCATGGATGCGCCTCACGTAGTTCATATATACACGGTGAGGGACGAAGATAACTATGGCACTCTTCTTGAGGGCACCAACTTCGACTTCCTTGCAGTGGGAGATGACAACGCTCTGAACGTCGCTCTTGAGGTCGGCGTTGCCACTAGTCTGGATGTACAGCAGACTCTTGGCAATTTCCTTCTCAAGAGGAGTAGGATCGCGATTTCCTACAATCTTTGAGTCGACTTCTGTATTCATCTTGACATAAACGGACTATACACTTGTGTCAACGAATACTCCGCACCAGCCCTCAGCTAATATGAGACCAATAACTCTTTATTCGGGTTATTAGCTTATTAATTTTCGGATATAAAACCGACTGGTGCGCTTAACCTGAAATATCTTAGGTGATTGGCGTTTTACTCGGGGGAGGCGTTGGCCAATGGGGCAGGAGAGCATCATAGTCCCTCTTGGCCCTAGTGGTTACAGGCTATATGAGACACATTTTTAGTGTGAGAATTAATAATTGTGGCATATAACAAGCACTATTGTGGCGGATTGTAGGAATCCTCATCTATGGGATGCTAATAAACTTTGTCATAAAATCGACACATTTACGTGGATATGCGCTCCTATTAAACCTTTCTTACACCCACTATATATTGAAGGATGTGTAGTTACCGGCCTGTAGATAGTGTGGTTTCTTACTAAGACTGGAATCACACAGTGATACGCGTCTTCTAAAATGCGTAGAGTATGCATATTGGCCCATACCTAGGTAACATTCACTTCTAGCAATGCAAATGTGTTGGATATTGGCTATATACGCCTTTTACCGGATTTCGGTGGTGTTACACGCACTTACGCTCGCACCTAGTACATTTGGCGACCCAACCAGTAGGCTTTCCGACACACCGTATTCCACGCACAATCACAACTAAATTGTCATCATATATGGGATGTAATGAAGGTTGATGGAGGTGCTTCCCCTAAGCGCTCACACAGCGATGAGGGCTTTACGCCATGGGATGGGAGTCTTAAGGTCGCTGCTATTAGGGAAATACCTACATTCAACCTACACACGACATCCGTAAGTACTTTGTACCAGTCGGACAATGATGGGCAATCACAATGCCATAGTGGCGACGAGGCGAGCGAACGGCAGGATGGTTCTACCTCGTCGGATAGCCCGGCTGTGGTCCGTCAGACATCCTTGGATGAAGAAGTCGTTTTTGCGTCGGCAAGTATTGCGGCATGTGTGAATCGTGTGGAGAATGGCATAAAGACTAACCAGCTGCTGAATGACTCACTGAAAGATTTCTGCAAAATAGGTTTCGATTACGTAGACAGGCTGCAGGCGCTGGTTAACCGAATGAACATTACTTTCCCCGGGGAATCAGAAGGAGCTCTTAATGCTATAGAATCACTAAGATCATACATCACAAAGACAATGGACAACCAGAGGGAGTTCCTAGAGGCAGTGTCACATGAGTGTGTCATAGAGGATCGGTGCTCTGGAAAATTCTATGAAATAAAGGGAGAAATCGAACAATCCAAGCTACAGTATTCTGAAGTAGAAGCTGAAAGGTGTACATTGGCTGCCGTAGTGGAGGATCTATACTTGCAATCTAAGGAGGCAGTCAATCTGTGCTCCGAGGCACATCATGAACCCCCCTTGGTAAAGACGAACATGCACAAGGCCTTAATTCCTGTTTTCTTAAGGTTCATGGAGAAGAATAGGGAACTGAAAAACATGGGTTTCGATGTTTCGCGGTCTAGACATGACAAAGAAATAAGCATGCTTAAAACGTCGCTCAAGAATTTGGATTGCGACAGAATCATAGGGCTCAGAGATTGCCTGTCTAAATTTATGGTATACGAAACGGCGCGTGTAAGAAACGCTCAATATGATATGAGCACATTGATAAATGCGGTTAACGACTTGGAGCCTGAAATTGAGTGGTCGACATTCGAGGCTGGAGGGCATAGGGACGTAGACACCACAGTATACGATTCATTGGCACAGACAACCCGTCAATATGCAAATTTTTTGAAAAATGCAATACCAGAGGTAAGCTTATATATAGCGTCTGCGCATTTATATGAACTCAGGTGTTCAGAAGCTATGCCATAACACGTCTTACTCTATCAGGTCCAAAGGCTAGAGTGCTACAACGTATAGAGCGCACTCTGTCCAAGTATATAGATGCAGTTTGGAATAATGATGCTGATTCCGTGTCAGTTAAAGACTTTGTGGGAGAGATGCAATCTTCACTTGTGAGACAGGTGTTTTGCAGCATGATTACGTCTTCCTCCCTTCGCAACAATCAACTACAATCTATGTGAGTTTACCTTGTAATACCTTATATGATCTGCAGAATAGCAATGAAGTTACTAGCTAGGCTCATAGGGGTGCTTCTTACGTTTTCTCAACGTCAGAGAGACGCTTGGAGTGGTTATGCAATTCTCAGGGTGTCTAATTTCATACATATTGTCAAGGACCCCCAGAACCAACAGACAGAGATGTATACATTGACCATGTTTATTCAGAACCACGAATACTGGAGTCGCATCGCATTCTGGGAGGAGTGTCTTGTCATTGTCATTTCACAGGATCTGAAGGCAGTCTTCGAGGATTCTGGAGGCGATCACGCCCTAAAACCGGTAACCAAGGAGCTCAAGTACTTCGTTAACTGGATGAAAGAATTTGGGATTAACCCTGTAGAAGCACATGAACTAGTAAAACGAATCTGTAGTCAAGTGGAACTTCCCGAGGATTATGCACAATGTATAATAGACACAGGCGAAAATTGACCTTTGTTTAACTAATACGCAGTATGTGCCTTCCGTGATGCAAATCTAGGTTATGCTATGCAGCACCAGTTTTGTTCCACGAATATCAACGCTCTCGAATATAACAGCGCACCAGAATTGGTGCCCTGTCTACAAATGAGCAACAATAATGGTTGAAACTGTACACTAATTTTTTATCATGGCTGACGAGAAACCGTCTATATTATCTGGTGTAGACGTTTTTGCAATCCTCGGGGTTGATGTGCGCGAGGATGTGGACGCTGCAGAGGCTAGGCGCGGTTTGCGCAGAATCTTTCTGAAGCGAGCCAAGGAGTGCCATCCTGACAAGCAGAAGGATGCTAAGCAATCTTCTGATACCAACCTGGAGTTTGCCAGGCTAAAGGCAGCCTTCGATTACCTCCAAAACGAGGAGGTGTTCAACACGCTCTACAATCGCGTGTTACATCAGATAAGATCTGATCGTGCCAGGAAAGAAAGGAGCAAGGGAATAGCTGCAAAGCAATCACAACATCTAGAGGAACTCCTAAAGAGAGAGCAGCAAGCAGCTTCGGCGACAGCACGTGAACAAGAAAGCTACTACAAGCCTTACCCGGATAAACCGAGTTATAAAGAGTATCAAGTGGATGCTAGTGATGTATATGAAGGGTACGCTGAGGCCACAGCCCAAAAGGCAGGTTTTCAAGGGCGTGGTATCTTGATTGTGGCGGCTAGAACCATGAAAATAGCAAACGAGTCTGAGATAAACTGCCTTCTACTCAGCGACCACTTTAAAAAGGTCTTTGCCAACTTTGGAGTTATAAGTGTTGATCCCATCGATGTGTTTCCGGCAAATGCAGATGAGGTGAACGTCAAGGTTGGCATGATAACGTTCGAATCGCATGAACACGCATTAAAGGCGTTACTGTACTATCGCAACAATCGCAACAAATTCCGCCGAGACTTATATGCACTGGCACTAGGACCACAGGGAACTGCTACCAAGGAAAAGCACTCAGGAAGTCAAGAAGGATCTACTTTGGAAGACATGGAATCAGTCATCCTTAAGCGCATGAGACAAGCAGTAAGTTTACCTTGACCGTTCATATACAATGTTCAGGCTATGAAGAAAAGAAAAACTGTATGTTAATCTTTTGCATAAGGGTCGGGGCTGTATCTATAAGCCTCAGTAAGGCCCAATCGGTTATAGCTCCCTGCTTTGTGTTCAGTTCCGTCGTAGATGGCTGTTTATGTGGTTATAGCATATATTTCCCCCTTACCTTCAGCGACTGTCATATTCCCATCGTATTTTACACCTTCTTTCTCTTCTTCATACAGCCACCTATTTGCCCAAAGGTCCAGGAGCCTTAGGGGTTTGACGGGTGACGTAGCGATTTTCATCTCCGGATCAATTTCGATTTCATCAATCTTCAAAATAGTTACCCAGTGGCGTACTCTAAATCACAATGTGCGGTCACTATGAGTGCGTTACCTCAGAAATCTAGATATTCTGCGTGACTTTCGGTAACGGAAGCTCAACTGCTCTCCGCAAAGTGTCTGTAGTGTTTCAGATGTTCACGAATGGCAATACCTGTTGTTCGATCGTCGCATGAACTTTGGCATAGGGAACACTGCATACAGATGTCATACAGCCGTGTATACATACGTCGGTTTTCCAATTATTGTCCAGTCCTTGGAGCCAACTAGGAGCACAGTTCCGAAGGTGACCTTATCACCTATGAAGATGGTGATTGCTCCCTGTTACAACAGTACCTGCTGAACGGCGCTTCAACCTTTCTATCTGAACGAGATCTCCCTTGGTAACCTGGGCATGATAACTACCTATTGAGATACAAATACCTTGTGCTGATGAATAGCAGAAGATTTAAAGACGCAGAAGATATCTTCACCAGGTTTTCTGAGCCTGTTCACAACTTCTGGTGGAGGATAGACATCAAAATTATGCGATTCGTCCAGGACTATTTCTCCCGGGACGTATTCCCTATTACCCTGGGAAACACTGTTACATGAATATAGTTGAATTACCTCCTTCGGTGGCACTCTTCCGTAGCCACGTGTTTTACGGGTTTGAGGCAGTCTGTCGTGCATTATAAAGGTGCATGTCGGAGGGCTGGCAGGGTTTATATAACGGGGTTGTCTCCATTTTCTGGCGATAACAACCCTGTTCTTTCTCGATTTGGTTGTACGTTTCCATCTCAACTTTAAATCGCGATAGGTCTCGAAATAATTCATGTCCTTGTCGATATCCTTGGTAGGATGGACCGGCACTTTTGGTGGATTAACCTTCCGCCTACGATGCTTTCCGATAATAAATTCCTTTGCATAGTATATGTTGCATGCACTTTAACTTACGAATTTGTGTCCCAGTTGTCTACGTTGCTTTTGTACTACAATGTTTCTTGCATCGCGGTATATACTTGGATTAAAAAAGGGGTCTTCTCCTTTTAAACTTACAGTTACGGGTCTTACACGCTGACTGATGCTTGGAATAGGCACCTGAAGGGAGTAGAAGCTCCTCCGCGCTGCAGGCATCAGTTGACTGAAGCAACGGGACAGCGAAGGTAATACGGTCATTGTGGTAGCGCAATATCATCCGAAGGCCTAAGGCATAAGCCTACTTCCTCTCCATATATTAGTACAACATGAATGCTATTGTAATAGTCGCCAAAATGACGAAAAGCTATTGGATGTAATCGTCTAAAATTGCAACAGAATCCATTCATTTGCCTCGACACCGCTGTCTTACGCCGCCTAAAAAGCCAAAACTACACAAGTAGTCGATAAACTGGCATTTTCATTGTATGTACCAGACATTAAACAATATCTTAATAGCTTATCACTGCAATGTGCAACTGTCTTGTGAACCCTTACTCCCAGTTGGCGGAAAGTAGTGTAGTGGCATTTCATCCGGTGAAAATAGTGGTAAAAAATGGACAATTCCAATGATAGGAACTATATCTCATGCAATGTTCTTTGATTATGTTAATTTGACCGAGGAATCACCATGAAGTTAGACCCATCGCACTTTAGCCACCTGAGCAACACGGAGTTCCGTGTTCTCACGGCCATAGAACTGGGCATGAGAAACCATGAATACATCCCCCTGAAACTTATTATCGCAACAGCCAATCTCCGCTCATGTGGAATGACCAATGTGTTGGCAGCTTTGATGAAGGCTAAACTTATAGCACATTCTGGAGAAGCCTACGACGGATACAAGTTAACATTCCTTGGCCTTGACTACCTAGCCCTGCGTGCTCTCTTCAAGAGGGGCGTCATCAAGGCTGTAGGTCGGCGTATTGGCGTAGGAAAGGAGGCGGATGTGCATGTTTGCGCTGACGCAGAGGGGAAGCTCATTGTTATAAAATTACACAGATTGGGTAAGAACATATACTATACACACATTAAAGAACAGGCCGTGTTTCTTTTAGGGCTGTCAAAGATAAGCGTGATTACATGGGCAAGCGAAAACACGCTAGTTGGATGTATCTGTCCCAGTTGGCGGCAAAAAAGGAGTACTGCTACCTCAAAGCCTTATGGGAGGAGGAGTTCCCAGTTCCTCAGCCTCTTGACATAAATCGGCACGTTATCGCAATGAAATTCGTCGAGGGGATTCCCTTGTGCCAGGTTGGTTAGATCCTGCATCACGACATCGTAAACTCAGGTTAGAGACATTGAACATCCAAAGAGCGTGCTAAATAACTTGATGAAGCTCATAGTGCGGCTAGCCCAAATGGGCATCATACATGGAGACTTCAATGGCTTCAATCTGATAATTAGCGAGGACGGCACCCACATCACGGTAATCGACTTCCCTCAGGTCATTTCGGTGACCCACGAGAATGCCGAGTTCTACTTCGATAGAGATGTAGAATGTATCCGCGACATGTTCCGTAAGAAATTCAAGCTTGAAGTCTTGGATTACCCCAGGTAATAAATTATGTAAACGTTTCATCCTTTTCTAGGTTCGCAGAAGTCGCTCCAACTGATGAGCAGAACAAGGAACGCCTTAAACTTAAGGTTACTATAAACAAAGTAGAAGATAACATCTTGAGTGATATTTTGCAACACCTGCGAAAGGAGGTATTGTTTAATTAAAAACCAAACATCCACTTCAGGAGGTTGACAACCGCAAAGATGATGACGAAATGGATGTAGCTGCAGATATGGAAAGCCTAACCCTTAAAAAAGAAGTTGTTCAAGATAACGAAGGATCAGGTGATGAATATGACGACTCCTCAGAAGAGTATCATGAGAGTTCCACTCCAGAGAGTCATGAAGACTCCGAGAATGAGGAACCTAGTACACCTCCGGAGGCTATCAGCGAAGGCTCTGATGATGAAGAAGGTGACCACTCCGAAAATGAGCTACCAGAGAAAGTAAAGCCCATACAGATATGGACTCCACATGTTAAAAAGATCGGCGCTAATGCGTACGGCCGAAAAATACATTCAAGGGCTCGAAATAAGGCCAAAGCAGAGACCAAGAAAGGTCATAGGAAGCGCAAGCAACTCACAGAAGTGAACCTTGCGATTAAAGGGGACAGTGTTTGGTGACGGACCGAAAACGGCATCACTGTCACTGCCTTAATCCCGGCACTGGTATACTGGATGGATCAGGAGAACATACATGCCTTGAGAAGGCGTAAGCCTTCCTGGGTCTTTCTTCTGTTACTGTTTGTGGGAGCAGTCCCATGCCTTTCAACACAGATTTAAGTTGTTCAGATTGCGTAGATGATACACTTTTACTATCGGCATCACTGTGAACACTTCCTGCAGGTGATGTTTTTCCTGAGTAACCTGCTAGAGTCTTGAGCATCACAGTGGAATTTTGTCCTTTTATATCTTGTTGTACATAAGAAGTGTCATGAGGACTAACATTATGGTAGCCAACTGGTTTTTTTACCACGTCAATGGCGTAACCATTTTGACCATTATGGCCGTTATGATAGTGTGCCTCTGTCTCTTTCAATTTATGATACGGTCCTTGTTTTTCCGAGTTTGTATCTTGGTAGTAACTTGTTTGTTTCTCCATTTCACATGTATTATCAAAGAAACTTTTCATACTTTTGTTTTGATTCTGTTCTGTTTCTCCATGTTTTGTGTTGACAAGGTCAACTGGTTGCCCCTGTACGGGGGTGGATGCGAAGCTTCCGATTGGGAGGGTGCTAATTCCCACCTGTCGTTCAGCTTCTGCTACAAACGGCTGCCATTGACGCTGGTGCCTACGAGACTTGTTTTTGCCTTTAGCTTTACGCGAAAGGGACTTATCTCCCTCCAACAATATATCCGGTACCACCTCCCCGTCAGAGAAAAATGGTTGCCTGAATCGTTCCTGTGAAGACATTTTGCCCTCAGGACATCAATGCCTAGTTCTCGCAAACTTTGCTCCCTCCGAATGTTACGAGAGCTGAATGGTTTTTGCGATGCGATTGCTCTATCACAGCCAGTCCTTCACGTAAGGATGTTTTTCTTTTTGTTTCAGGGTGGTATCGAAGAAAAGCTGCATATTCAATATGCGGAATTCCCTGAACCACTATCGTGACAACCTAATGCTTCAATTTTCTTCACTAGTAACAAGGAGCCGATCAAGTGCCAATGCTCCTAAGTATTAATTGTTATATCCGAAAGCACGCATTCAAGAAGTAACTAGCCTAATGTCCCTATTTTTTGGGTCAATATTATTTGCTAACTATATATCAACGGCCTTAATACCGTTTCCTAGCCATTCAGTCCGCTTCTTATGCATTCAGGCAAAAAAACCAAGGCCTACAAATTATGCTGCGGTGCTGGTAACAGCTATAATAAACTAAAATTTTATTTAACTAAAAAGTATCCATTTGTATAATCTGACTTGCAGCATAACCCATCAGATGCGGCAATGCTTGCCACATTTCACCGGTAAAGCATGGGGGACCAGATAGGCTAAAAGGCTAGCTTATCGCGTGGTTCTTCTCAACAGGGGTAACATGTAACTAGATTGTGAGTTACTCGATATAAAAGTCAATATCGTTATACCATATTGACTGCTGCTTTTCGGTTGCTCGTGTCATAACATTCCTTTTACCTTCAAAAGACAAAGCATATTCTGGTGAAAACTGAAAACAAGGAAGGAAACCATGCTTTGATAGCTAAAGCATACTAGGAAGGATCAAAATCTATGCATTACAGCAAGTGGCTGTCTGCCATTCTATCCTTCTGGAGAATCTTACACGGTTGTTCTTCTATTAAAAACCATGCGTATAAAGGCAGTAGGCGCTATATCTATATCCTAGCTGTTTACTAAGGTACGTGAACCTTTTAATTGTAAAGTTTAATTTTCACTACACGAAAACATAAGTTCTCAGTTACTGAAAGCCTCAGCCATCAATACATTTGGAAGCCATAGCAAAGAACACGCAACATCACCAGGACAGAAGTTCTTTTCAACAATGAGGGTCTGCACGCATAGTGGTAGTTTCCATTGTGACGAAGTTCTTGCAGTGTCACTGCTGAGGCTGCTTCCAGAATATAGAGATACTGAGATTATTCGCACTCGTGATCAGACTGTTATTGACACTTGTGATGTAGTAGTCGACGTAGGAGGCGTTTATGATCCGGAAAGGATGAGGTAGATTTACACAAATTGTGCTATATCCTTATATAGGTTTGACCACCATCAGCCCGAATTCAATGTTTACTTCGATGACAGCCATACAGTTACACGCCTAAGTTCTGCGGGAATTGTTTTACAAGCACTTTGCTAAGCGTATATTCCGTGAGCACTATGGAATCACTGATGAGGAAACCATTGATGAGCTTTACAAAGCGGTGTATGATAACTTTATCCAGGCGATAGATGCGATAGACAATGGAGTGCCGATAGCTAATCCCCCATTGCAGTACAGGATAACTACAGACATCTCATCTAGGGTTGGTCGGATGAATCCGTCATGGGTAGAGACGGACGTGGATCCGAATGTTCGCTTCCAGGAGGCCATGAAACTGGTCTTGGGGGAATTCAGTCAATGTGTTGCCAATAATATGGAAGCATTTGGTAAGCCGAAAGAAATTTTTCTCGAGGCATACAAGAATCGGTTCAATCTGCACAAATCCGGACTAGTGATAGAAATTCCCCGTGGAATGCCATTCATGGTAAGTGTTGAAATAGTGAATTCTCATTGTTTTAAGCGGTTCATGTACGACATTGAAGAAAAAAATGACACCAAAGCAGAAGAGAAGCTGTGCTTCTATATAACTTACGAGAAGTCCAACAACCATTGGAGAGCAGGATGCACCAAGGATATGAACATGCAGTTCGATTGTAGACTGCCCTTCCCTGAGCGCCTATGCGGTAAGCCTCTAAGATACATTATCATTCTGATCAGGACTGAGGGACAAAGAGCTGCAACAGGCGGCCAATATCGAGGACCTCGTGTTCATCCACCGCGGTGGTTTCACTTGCGGCGGCAAAACCAAGGTAATAAGCAGTGATTTACCTCACATCGACATGCCAGGAATCTGTGCTCAAGCTCATTTCACTCGCAATTGAAGAGAGAGACGCCAAAAACAATCGCCTTAACACTGAAAAGCAGTAAATACTATCACAATTAGTGTATCATTTAAACAGTTTCCAGTAATGGGTGCATATAATAGTAAAAATTGATCACGTCAGATGCCTGATCGTTCATGGAAACCTGTATAAGCAGTATTCCGTCATTCTTGATTGCAATGCGAATGCGACGAGCCAGCTTTATACCATTAGCAACACCTAGCCAGCACTTGGCAGAATAGTTATGTTGGTGTTTATTGCTCACATTGAATTCTTCGAAAACGGTATTGTCAAAGCTGAAGTCCCATTCCAAGGCCAAAGTTGCCTTTCCGCGCCCCTAGAGCATATGAGTTATTTCTAGGTTTTACATACCAATGCCAACACACAGTTGGAGTAACTCTCATCCACAGGAACTACTTCTAGCACCAGTTTACTACTGCTGGAGTCAGATGCGATATCATGTAAGCATGGGTATAATATTTTTGGCTGTGCATAATTTAGGTCTCCTTTAAAATTCCTACCGATATAGAGAAGTAATCCACGCCAATAAACTTGAAATCTGCTCCATTAAAAGGCATTTGCAACTGTAATTCATGTGCTAATGAGATCCTTCAAGCATACCGGTGTCATGAAGATAGTCTTCAGTTTGCAGATCATCAGCTGGTCGACCTCAGGGGTGTTCCAATATTCGCTATAGTCCGTGTACCTTCCAGAGAGTTCTATCTGGCGCTCATCGCTGTCGTAGTAGAGCGAAATCTCTTGCTGTTGACACGTCAGGCATTTATCTAAATAAACTCACGTTCTGGGAGTATAAATTCAGGCAGACTAATAACGTGCAGAGAGGAATTGCGATATCTATGGTACTTGGGTAGTCTTTGCCATCTCTACACGTTATGGAGTACTTGGTGAACCTGGTCTTTGGGACACGAACACATGTATACATTGACTGTCCACTCATCATGGATTGTACCATCATGACTACGAAGCGTTAGAGATTGTCTACTGGTACTTACAGTTATGTTGGAACACCAGATGTACGTAGAACAGGTTCTTGAGCTGGGTGCTAGAAAAGTCAGAGGCGCTCAACTTGACTGAAGAGTTGCGACCTAAGGAAGGATGATATTATGGAAACTACTGTACCAACCTCCCAATGAAGGGTTTATCGGCAGCAGGATCTGCTTGAAGAACACAGATCCTGGTAGTACACACTCTACTCTGTATTCGGCATTACCATTACGCAGTCCCCTGGGATCCAGGGTGCCGTCACCGTCCCACGATAAGATACGCATGCTGCCCTGCAGCGAATCATCCGTCTCCACTATCCTACTCTTGTGTGTGGAAATATATGACATGTTTAAAAATGGATTGAAATGAGAAAACAACGTCCACAGAATGTGTGGAAGGTTGTGTGCCTAAAATGGGTGAGGTGTGGCCTTAGACAATGAAATGAGCGCATTTTTATGTCATACATGGCACGTCATTTATTGTCTAATTCTAGCTTTGGCGTGCCACGTGAGGATAAGGGCAGAATGTACCAGTTTCCGGAGCCACGCCGCTGTATTAGACAGCCCGGTTCATGGCATAACTTACGGTTTCGTGCTACCAACAGCACATAAACATGCCAGAACATGTCTTCACAGCCATAATATTCAAGCAACCGCAGATGTGGATGAGATTCCTACGGATTTCTCGGAGCAGTTATCGCATTATAGACAGGATCTTATGGAATCCGGATCAAAAATTGGAAAGGACTACTACATTCTAGCCATTGAAACAAGCTGTGATGATGCTTGTGCTGCGATTGTATCAAGGTTGGTGAAATTGTTGACTTTACAATGCCCAGCAATGGAGACATTGTTGCCGAGGAACATGCAAGCAACCCAGAGTCACTTGTGAAGTATGGAGGAATAAAGCCAGATGAATACTATAGATTCCACATGGAACATATAGATGCAATAATACAGCGTGTCATCGAAAAAGCAGGTAATGGAAATGACCTGATTGTGGGTATTCATGCTTCCCAGGTGTGAACATGTCTGAGGTAAAGCGTGTTGCGGTTACTAGGGGTCCTGGTATGAACATATGTCTCAAGGTGGGGCATAAAGCAGCTGTAAACGTGGCTGAGAAATATGGAATCCCGGTTATTGGGGAGAATCACTTGGCAGGGCATTGTCTTTCACCCTTCATCAAGGGGCACCAATTCAAGGTGACATATGGAAAAAAGGCACAACCGTCAAGGGTAAGAGCTTCATTGCCTAATATTAAAGACTATAACAGGAGTTAAGATATCCATTTTTGGCTCTGCTTCTTTCTGGTGGTCACTCACAAATATATATGTTGTGGAGAGCGCGTCCAGGTTCCATATGCTGGGAGATACAATGGACCACTACGCAGGAAACGTGTTGCACAAATGCGCCAAGGAGTTAGGTCTTTCGGTACATAATGGAGGGGGGCCCTCCATAGAGGAGGCAGCTAAACGGGTAGATGGCGAACCGCTTTTTGATATGACTGAACCTTGCAAAAACATGTGCTTCATCAGCTTCTGGTTAGTGTCACTCGCCCCTTATTTTCAATGATGTGAAGCTTTTCTGGGATACAAACTCAATTACGTGATCTTGTACATGAACTTAGGGAACAGTATGGAGAAGACATACAGAGGAGCCACCCAGACATAGTTGATCATCTAGCTCATACATGCCAGGAGGGTAGGTTACGTGTGCCTAGCAAAAAATCAGCTTCAGTTGTATTCAATCAGATTTTACGCCAGGTGAGAAAGTCCCTGGACATATGTGATAATCTCTTTGGCATTAGACAGCTGGCTGTTGTTGGAGGTACGTTGGTAGCAACATATGACAACATTCGTCACAGGGGTTTCCTGTAACGAAAGATTACGGGATCTCCTCGCGGAAATGTTGCACAAAAGAGAGAAGAACGAAAAAGAGAGAAGGTTTGCCTTCATTAATCGAATGTACGGATATATTAAGAAGTCTGGACTGCTTAGACGCTTCTCTCGCAGTGACACGAGAGACAACATACTCATACGAAATCTAGTGGAGCGAATGACAAACGTAGAAGACTTATCGCAATTCCTGAGACTACTGTGGAGCCAGGATCTTTACCCAGACCTCCTGCAGAGGAGGGAGGGAATACATCTCAGTGTACAACAAAAGAATGCCCTTTACTGTGCATCAATACAGGCGTATCTCTCACTGATCAACGATTCAGCATTCGACAATTTAAGACGTAACCTTCATCAGCAGAAGAGGGGCGCTTCACAGCCATTGCAGCCTGATATGAATGTGATGACAGAACTAGAAAAACTTGAAGGGCAAGACGGCTCTGAATTGATCAGCAAGAAGATAAAGTCTAAAATGAACGAGAACAGGCCATGGGAACTATTTACCACCTCAGGGAAGTACTGCACCGATAATGCCGTAATGATCGCATATAGTCTACTAGAGAAGCACAGGTTAGTGGAATATTGCAATAACATCATTTTACACCAGGGCCGGAATGGACGGGCTGTCAGACTGCATATTTAAGGAACCTGTTACGGATAAATGGAACCTCTCCAAGAGAAGGCACTGGGAACTGCTTTCAGACATCTCTGTTCTGCATTCACTAACCTGAATTACAGGAGCAGGCAACTGTATTAAAGTCCCTATAAGTATCCTAAGTATACTAATTTTATGCACATGACCTTATGTTCTTCAAATATTTAATATGGAAACGCATCAATTAGGATATCTATGGGTACGCATAGGAAGCAGCCCTCATCTCAACCCCACTGTGTTAGTTATATGCATTATTAACGCCATATACAGCTGTTAACACATTAATTGGTGTTCAACTATCAGAAGCATACTAGTTATCGTTATCGAGGGCTGCTAATTGCTTGGCAATTTCCTCGTCGACATCGTCATCTGAAGATATGTATCCACACCGTCTATCCTCTTCGTTTGGCACAAAACGAACTTCGTCAATGTCGTACAGTTCTGGCATCTTGCCGTAACGTTCACGTGCTTCATCTTCAGCCTTGCGAGCTACCACAAAGTTGTAAAGCTTCTTCAATTCACCAAGCTGAAGCGAGAAGTAGTCACATGGGTGCTTCTTCCACCTTAATGGTATCTCCTTGTAAAGCTCAGGAGATGTGAGTTTGTCAATTATTTCAGCCTTTTCGCGTTTTTCATAATTGTACAAGAAATACTTTGATACCCATATGCGACGTCGGAATTGTCTTTCTATGCTGCGGTTTTTCACTGGTTTGTGGACCTCCTCGAACCAGTAATCGAAACTAACCATACTGGGAAGAGGTACCATGAGTATTCCCTTGAATTTCATTTTATCTTCCAAGTTTGCTGAACGCTCACTAGAAACGTCCATCCAACGAGACTCACTCGCAGGTTTAACATCCTCACTCTTAGTTTTAGATTCAGATGTGTTACCTTCGTTTTCTTTTTCCTCTGAAGAAGCTGACGACTTGCTTGCTACAGGGAATACGTCTAGATATCTCACGTGCTCCTGGATTTCGAATAAATCCTTGGACCGTTTGTCAACGTGGGGGGAAGACAACAAACACCATCTTTTCTTACGCATAGGCATAGCTTTGACGTTTCCAACGCGCAGATTAGTATGCTCTTTAATGCCTCTAATGAGCCTATTTGAGGCGAACCTCAACAAATAGGGGTAGTAAGATACCAGGCGTATTCGCAAAAAGCAATTATCTGGCCACTTGTCCAGTGACATATTTACTTTTCGTGGTATCACATATGGGATATCTAGTATATCTTCGTCTTTGTGCTTCTCTATGCTGTGAAGGGGACTCTTCCCCATGGGTGCCTGATCATCATATGCACCTGCTTCCATTTCGTCATCCTGGCTCCAATTAAACAGATCCCTCATCCTTTCTGAAGCTGAACTGGACATTTGAGATGTGGATTCCAGGAATTTTGGGGCTCCAAACCTTCCAGACGTACGTTTCTCCTCTTCCGACATCGCAGAAATCTCGTCACTGTCCTCTTGACTATCTGCATAATCGTACTGATCCTCATCATATTCTTCGCCGTAACGATCACTGTACCCTTCTGCTAGCCCTGTATCGCCTTCTATATCCATGTCACTGTAGTCCAGTTCATCATCAGGTGGGTCCCTATCATACACCTTTAAATGCAACGCCGAATTCTTCCTGACATCATAGCCGACATTACTGGCGCAGAAGGGTCTGCCAGGAGCATTATCCAGAGCATATATGACGTGAAAGGCGCTCTGGCGAAAGCCGCCTTCTTCATTGTGTCTACTCTTGGCAGCAGTGAGGAAACAAGGTGCCAAAGAATCTAATCTGCTTACACATTTGCGATATGAACTATTATCTCTAGGATTTAAACATGTTCTGTGCTTCCCGTTGGCCAAATCGTATGCGATACTGTGACCATCATGTCCGAAGTCTTTCGGACCACGTAAAATAAGCGTGGAAGCAATGGGAATAAACAAGTACAGCACCAAAAACATTGGTGCCTGTCGACTCCTGTCGGCTATGACATCTTAAATTGATGAAGGGCGATAATGCGGTTGTTCCTCATCACCGTGGAATCACCACATCAAACACTAAAATTCAACACTGAAATAGTTTCCAGCTTGCTTCTGCTCCTTGTCCTTCACGGACTCATGCTTGTTAATCCTTGGTCTGAAATTCACTTGGTCCCGACGGAAGGTCACGTCTAGTGACTTTAGGAACCTGTTGAAGCCAACTACCAGGGGTTCAGGTGACAAAGCTTGTGCACTGACACTGCAGAACGTTAATGAGTCAAGCTGTAACCTACCCAGGCTCTCCTTCAAATACAATAACGCGGTCTGCAAGGTATGTGGCCATAATGAAGTCGTGTTCTACGATAAAGGCAGTCTTCTTCTGGTGAAGGATGAACCTATGTTTATGTTATGATGCATAATCTAACGGTACCTCTTTATTATACGGCTTGCCATGATACGTTGTTCCGAATCCAGGTAAGCGGAGGGTTCGTCGATCAAGTAAATGTCAGCTGGCTTGCCAAGAACCAGAATAAGCGCTACACGCTGTAGCTCACCACCAGACAAATTCTTCAGTTCCTGGTCATACAACCCTTCTATTTGAAGTGGTTTTATAACATCTGTTTGGAACATGGGGTTGCTAAAAGCCTCCTTCACTTTCATCATAAGCAGTTGGCGCAGGGTTCCGTCAAACTTTGCCGTAATGATCTGAGGTTTGTAGCTGATGGACAAGCGTGGCATCTCATTTGCAACTTCCGCATTATCTGCAGCGAGAATTCCGGCAAGCATCTTGATGAAGGTGGTTTTCCCCGTTCCGTTTTCTCCCAACATGACTATAATTTCGGAGTCGCAAAAGTCACCTGGAGATACTGAAAGAGTGAACGTTCCGAGTTTCTTTCTCATCTCTGGATACTTGTAGTTTTTTAGGCGTTCTATTTCCTCGAGATCAACGTCTGTTGCCATCCTGAATGACAGGGATTCCTCTCTGAAACGCAGATTCTCCGTCGGAATAAAGCCTGTGACATGTGTTAACGCAGATGTTATTAGCTTACCATCTAGGAAAATGTTTATTCCTTCACGTACACTAAAAGGGGATGTGACAACACCGTAAACTGAGGGTTTTCCCCAAAGGCAACAGATGTAGTCTGACATGTAGTCTAGCACAGACAAATCGTGTTCCACGACTATAACGTATCTGTCGTGAACGACAGTGTCTCTAATAACACGTGCAGCAATAATACGTTGACGAATATCCAGGTAGCTGCTAGGTTCGTCAAACATGGTAACTTCACAGTCGGAGAGGATTGCAACGCAGATTGCGAAGCGCTGTAGTTCCCCTCCAGATAGATCAGATACCTCACGATTCAATAGGTGTGCCAACTCTAATGTTACGATGAGATCTTCTGCCTTCCCTTGTTTGTCTTTTGCTTCCAGAATAGCTCCCACTTTCCCCTTAACCTGTCGCATTTGACACGCTCATTATATAAAACATGCCTGTCTAGGAATATTATCCACATATTGGGGTTTCACTGCTGTTTTCATGCTCTTCTCTAGAATCTTGTTGAAGTAGTTTTGTAGCTCGGAACCCCTAAAGTACTGCAATATTTCTGGCCAGTCAGGCTCAGCCTTAAAATTGCCGAGGTTTGGTTTCAACTTTCCAGAAAGAATCTTCAATGCAGTTGACTTTCCGATACCATTTGTCCCCACTAGACCAAGGATTTGCCCTGGCCGTGGTACTGGTAGGCGATGGAGCTTGAAGGTATTTGGTCCAAAGCGGTGGGTGGTATCCTTGCCCAAATCCCGGGGAAGGTTAATGATTGTGATGGCCTCAAAGGGGCATTTCTTCACACAAATACCGCAACCAATACAAAGCGTCTCTGATATGAATGCGATTTTGCTAGTAGGGTCAGCAACGATACACTGTTTACCTAGAAGGTTGTTAGTGGATGGACAATCATGCTTCATATCCATAGAATCAGAGACATTATGCGACAGATAGTACAAATAAGCACACATTAAGGCCTATAACGTACCTGTTTTGGCGACAGGGCAGTTCCTTTTGCACTCTTGTCTGCATTTTTTGGGTTTGCACTTGTCTGAGGAAACTATGGCTATTCTCAGCTTGTTCTCCGACATGGTCGCGGAAGAGCCCTTTTGGCCCTTCACCTGTGCCTTCATTTTCACAACAGCTGGTACAAATGACTTATCATCGGGTCATTTGCCTTAGTAGGTAGGGTCAGCAAGAGAGATGTGGCATAAAACACGGAAAAGATACTGTTAACCTCAAGATGTTGCAACACTTAGATGTTCAAAATATAAATTGCTAATGTAGCAGAACAGAGGCAACTAAATGAACCATTTATATGTCAACTGGTTTACCCTTCGGCCGGAGCAACATGGCGGCACTTACACTGGGTGAGCTTAAGGCTCTCAAGGCTCGGGAAGCACAAGTGAAACCGCCACAAAGTGATGTATGTTTGTGTTATTATCATTAAAAGGAACAATAGGCTGATTCCGATACGGGAACAATAGACAAGAATCTACCTAAGGAAGGCACCCCTAATCGCAATACCAAGATGAAAGATGCTCAGAAGGCGGTAGCAAAGAAACGTGGCACCAAGGCTCCAGTAATGTTACCAAACAATGTTAAAAGTAATCCATATACCAAGCTCAAACTGGGAAAAGAGAGGAGTTCGCGTTTAGTTGCTCGTGACCCGAGGTTCAGTGACTTTTCTGGTACTCTTAATGAGGATTTATTTCGCAAGTCCTATTCATTCCTCGATGAGATGCACCGGGAGGAGATGAAGGAGATAAAGATGGCACTAAATGCCACTGAGCGAGCAGGAGAGAACACAGTCAAGGCAGCCAAGGCGCTCGAGAGCATAAGTCACATGAACATATCCAGTGTTGACGACGCTAAGCGTGCTCTGGACAGGTACAATGTTCAGAGCAAACAGATGAAGAGAAAGGAGGAGCTGAGAAAACTCAAAAAGAGTCTCATAGAGCAGGAGAGGGAAAAAATCGCAACAACGGCAAAGGACCCGTTTTACTACTCACAGAAGAAGATCAAAAAGATCTATCGTGCCCGGGAAGATGCCAAAATGAGGGAGGCATTGGACTCGGCGGCCATCAACTCGGCAACTGCCGGGGAAATACACAAAAAGTTGGCCCGCAAAAACAAACGCCAGATGAAACGTAAACCTGAACTAGGTTAGAATAGCTTCACTGAACTAGACACATAATATGTCACAACATTTACTGTGTGATTCTACTCCCCACGCACATCCTACCAATCACTTGGAATGCGTCAACATGGCGGCCGGGGACGCGCTATCGCGCATATTGAAATGGAGGTCACTCTTCCAAGGGACCAAATGGCCACAATTGGGAAACGAGGTAGCTGAAGGAGCGGGTAGCAAATACACGAACTTCTCCCTTCAACACATCATGGACAAGTACAACTTCCTGCCTTCGCTCTTTGTTCAACGCGAATTTTTGCTCCATCTAGGACAGAAAAATCCTGAGATAGTCCAGGATTCATTCATGAAGAACGACAAGTTCACATATTATGTACGCACAGACAGGCCAGAGCCAAAAGGTGAGGTACCGGAGTCCCTTCGTTCAGCCGGGGATCCTCAACACGGTGCCGGACACCACTAGATCGCAAATGACAGCAAACTAATATTCATTGTATAAAGGATTGCATATACGCCGTGTGGAGAGACGTGTCAATGCGTAGTATATTTCATATAAGAGCAATGTCGTTTATTAATAGTTATTGCGATTATTTACGCGTGTGTTTTTGATCACATCCTAGAAGACGATGGTTAAATTGTGTAATTATGAAGAGCCATTCATTCGCTTGAGGCTCTAACCATGTCAATGCATGTCAAACTAGGCTCAGGCGTCTTAGGGTTCCACGGTGCCCTTTGTAGCTGACTCGATGGAATTAATGACACCCTCAGTCTGGCGTTTTAGTGCCTCCATTCGCTTGTTGTAAAATGCCTCGTCTTCTGGGTCTATCCACTCTGTGGGTTCCTCCTTCAGCTTTTCGCGCATATAGTCCTCCCGTTCCTTGGCCCCCCGAAGGCGCCTCCACTCGAAATAAGGGACATGAAGAACTTTGTAGCCCATACGCGTTAGCAGTCTGTGTTTGAGCTTGGTGTACGCTGTGTACTTTGTGCTGTTGGCATAAAAGTGCGATGGACCGTCCACCTCAATGGCAATAGGACGGTCGTCTCCCGTTGGTACGTTTCCATTTTCGTCTGCTAGAGGGCCACTCAGTTTCTTTGTCAACTCCCTAATTAGTTCTTCCTTCTGCTTTTGCTGCTCTGGATTAAGATTCTCAACGTCAGCGTCGAAGTAGAACTTTCCATCGGTTATGCTACTTTTTGCTCCTGTGGAGCCAAAAGACGAGCTAGTTGCACCTGTTGCTTGATCGGCAGGTGTTTCCGGTTTTTTCATCCATCTAGAGTCGTCACTCGCTTTCGAACTGCCGGAGGACTGTGTAGCTACCTCTTCCTTGGAAGTAGAATACGTTGCCACTCTTGTGGCAGAATCCGTATTACATATGACTGATAAGGCGTTGTGGAAGCCTAGATGCCTAGAATACATATGTGTTACACCATTGTGACAAAGACCACGGCGCAGAGAAGAAAACAGGACATGTATCATTTTATATACCAATAAAGTACAATATAGATGTTTTAAATGGTCAGTTTTTAATATAAAAGGGCTAAATAGGGTACTACAGTCCTGAGGGGGAGTAAATTAGGGCACCAATGGGGAATACACATACCCCGTATTCAGAGAAGATTTGCATCAAACGAAAGCAAAACTTCTACAGTGGATTGAATTACCAGATTCCATCACATTTGGTTTACTATAAAATGAATAATTGTAGTTGCAACAATATTCCCCCGTACCTGCTGCCCTTGTCTACGAATGAACGTAGGCAAAGGACAGTGATTCCATATTGACCTATTACGCGGTACAACTGTTATGTACCGCCGCATCTGGAAATGTAAAGTCCATCCTTTTTAACCTTACATGGCAATATTATAGTATTCATGTAACCGGTGGCAGTAATTTCCTTCCCTTTTTCTGCGCATGCTGCTGAATTCTCCCATCTCTGACGCCTATACATGTGTATAAGTCACACACTACACTATTTGCCTTGGAACTGACTGAAATGCACAGGCTACTGTCGCTGCCGTATGTAGCTACAGGATTAGACCGTATTAACATTTGTATATTATATAGCATTAACAATAGTTTATACACCTCATAATAGCCATGGTACTCGCTGAAAAGCTGAGGGAGTTGACTGCTATATCATTGGACGATGATGAGGAGTGGAAACGACCCACAAGCGGATGGACCTCACGCAACAATGAACTATCCAGAAGTTACGGGTCTATTGCATCGACTGCAGTCTCAGGGAACCAGTCTCTCAAAAGTGAGTTGAGGATATGATTGGCATCTCATTATGCCTCAGGTTACCTATCGCAAATTAAAAAGGGGATTGACAGCAGAGACTTCCAGTCTGAGTCGCCCATTGAGGAAGAAATTAGCATCAACCTTGCAGGCATATGCAACAATAAATCTAACGATAAATACGTGAGATGGGTCTCGAATCACCGTATATCACTATAGGAACGTGTTAAGAAGCTGGAGAGCAGCCTATGCGGAATACAAACCAATGTGGAAACAAAAAGGAGTAACATACTGGAGGTAGACTGCGGCTCTTTTGGATCAATTCGTTCAGGAAATTTACCAAAAACTCAACAACCTAGAGACAAAAATAGCTGAAGGAGAAACACTAGAGCGGAAGAATTACATGGAAGCCAACAAAAAGGTAACCAAGAATTGTGCTTTTATAAACATGCCGAATAGATGGAGATAATTGAGCGCAACATATCTACTGTCAAGGCAAAGCATGATTTGGAGCTCAAGGATACAATAGGAAAGATGGAAGAGGTGTATCAGAGGTATGCACAGCTATCTGTAGACTCATACAGTTATAGGTTCAACGAAGCAATGAAAAAGGAAAAGGAGCAGTGGAAGAAGACGGAACGCGAAGTGATAGATGATGTGAATATGCAAATAAACACAATACGGTAGGTTTGTCGCCCTGTAATGAGAAGAATGGTAGTGATGACCTAGAGGACATGAAGAAGGCTAAAACGCACATCGCATCATATCTACGTAAATACATAGACGTTGAACTTCCCCAACTGAAATCACGGATAGCTGCGGCATCTGAAGACATACATAAGATGGAAAAGAAGTTAGTGTCCTGTCTACGTTCTTACGGTTAACAGCATCGTCACAAGCACTAATGAGGACCTGGTAATGCTTGCAACCTTTATCAAGCATGAAACTTCGCAACTGTAGATTGTACATACCCTCATACATCATTCATTAGGAAGGAGATCAAAAGATCAGTTCTTAATGAAGTGTTAAAGAATGCGGATTTGACCAAGACACAACTGGCCAAGGTTCGCTATATATCCATATTCCAGCGTTACACTTATACAGGAATGTGAAGAGCGTAAGCAAATGCAACAGAGGATGGTAGCTCTAATGGAGGAGACTTTGAAGAGGCTGGGTTCTCCGTTATAGGTGATAACGGAGAGTTAGCAGAGTGCGACACACCTAGCTTTTAAACGATGTATCACAGTATCTGTAGTGTCGGACTTGTAGTATCTATCATTGAATAACATAAGATAAAAGTTTCTGCCGAACTTAACACACACTGTGTAACGGTGATGCGGGTACCCACGAAGGTCGAATGAGGTACAAGCATCACATAGCGGAGCCACTATTATAGAAATTATTATTTAAAATGGGTACAAATGGCGACGTGGACGTGGTTATGGAGGATACATCGCAGTTGCCTCTCAACGGCGCCAGTGATATGGCCATCGACACCCCGAGGACAAGCTTTTCAGGTAAGACACACCAGCTTCCTCAATAACCGCCCTCAGTTCTCGACTATGTCAACGCTATAAGGTTCAAACATGGCATAAAATCGGAGGAATATGGGAGATTCCATGCCTACTGCTCCAAGCGACTTGGGATCCTCCGGAAGCAGCTTCGCCCATTTGCAATCAAGTCAAACAAATACGTGAAGGAAGAGTTCCCTGAGGTGATCAATGATGCTAGGTATGACGAGTGTTGGTGAAAACATAATGATCAGGTACTTTGAAATTCTCGCCTTGAGAAGCGAACGAGCGTGGAGCCATGGTATGCTTCTGAAATCGCAGTGCGAAACCTCGCAAACATCGGTATGTTCATCTTGTTTCACGCATATATGTGCAACAGGGGTCCAATGCGAGGCACCACTATGTAAAGAGATTTGAGAAGGCACGTAAAATCGCCGTGCAAATGGAGGAACTGTGCCAAAAAGTTTGCAGAGGTCAACAGCATCAACAATGCCAGGGTATACAAGAGTCTAATGGAGGGTATAGTGCATTTCGAGAACAAAAGATACCAAGAGGCATTTACCTGTCTCTCTGCATATGCAAATGTGATGGACCAGAGAAAACGTATAAACCAAGACAACAAGGCGCTAGCAGAAGCATACGCATCGCAGCTTGGCCAAGTCAACGCCATTATCAAGCTATGCTCATTCCACATGAGAGTGTCAGGAACCAAGTCCACTACAAGGCCTGTGGCACGTGATGAGGACCAGAATGCCGAACTGCTATCTATTGTTGCTGAGGCTGATGGCCATCTCACGCTCTACTGCAGAGGTGCTCCGCTAGAAATAAGTTCCCAATTTCTGCTGCAACAACTCCTTGACATGATTAATTCGTTGGGAAGGCTGATTGTGTCAGATGAGACGCTGAGTGTGTTGCTAGACAAGGAACATATCGGAGATGCCATAAAAACAGACCTGATGGGAAAAGTGACTAAGGAATCACTAATAGCCTCCTACGAGGACGTGATGGTGCTGATTGGTGAGTGTACAGATACAATACACTCTGAGATGATGTCATCGATATATGACCAGGAGCCCTTTAGGCGCCTTGAAGGTGAGCCTCTGTTTTTGTTTTTTATAGTTCCTAGATGCCGTCATGTTCATCAAGAACTTCCTAGAAATGGAAAAATGTGCAATCATGGAAATAATGACACTGTACAACCTGTTCCTTTCAAAGGAACAATTCTACGGAGATGTTGCCCTTCCGGACTGTGGTGAGGCCATTAGATTCGCTCAGATGCTCAAGCAGCAACTTGCGATTGTCATGAAGGATAATAAGATAGCTTCCTTGTTAGTCATGCCATTAGAAGTTACCAAGACAGTCAACGGCCTTCTTTTTGGAATGCATAAAATAGCATGTGAAGAGTATGACGACGGCATGGCACTCGTTAATTGGGCGTATGCGCGCCAGAGAAAGAGTGTAGGACGGCCAGAGAAGCACCTTACACGTTTGATTTGGCGCCTAGTTGTGTGCTTCCAGATCCTGCACAGGGCTGGTTATCTGTGCTCACAACGCTACTACAAGAGATCTGTAGCCATATTCGCCAGAAAGAAGTTCATCAAGGATGTGGAAGCCACTGGAAAGCCGGACGTCTGTAAGATATTTGGGCTGGAGAAAACGTTACTACCGTGCAAGCCCATCATCTTTGACCTGGCATATATTCACAACCAGCCTCCAGATCTATCACAGAAGACCACAATCATCGGAGGAGTAAGGAGCATGTTCTCTTCATTGTGGAAATAAGGTTAATCGTGCAACATGGACACCTAGCTGGACATGGTGATGCTATACAAAGGTGGATGAAAAATTGCACATATATTGCCGCTTCCATAAGCTAAACCGAGCCACATACCAGTCCAGAGTTATATTTGAAACAAAATGTAGTAATGGGCTATAATAATCCTGCATGAAATACACGTAGCATAGCAATATACATCTATTCACAGGTTATTACGATTTGTTTTTTAAGTTGAGAGCTGCATAATGCTTTCGACAATGTCTCCCTTGTTCTTAATCAATGCATCCACAGCTTGTTCGCGTGTGCATCCAACTTGGCTGATAATCAGTTCGACATCATTTGGGTCTACTGATGCTTCAGCAGCAGCTGAAGAGGCATCAACGTGTGAGTGGTTGTGTCCATCATGATCATGGAAGTGACCATGATCGTGGCCATCGTGAGAATGACCTGCAGCACCGTGTTCAGCTGCGACACGGTCGGCTCCAACTGTCTGTAGGGCAGATGAGAGCTGAGAGAGCCTCTGGGCTGCTTCAAGAGCACTGTTCTGACCAACATCCTCTACCTTGGCCTCGCCGAATATGACATAAGTGTCAGAGTTTGGCAGCTTGTAGACATCTGGCTTGTTTACAACAAAGAAGATCTGTTTGGACTTCTTGATGCACACCTTGGTGATACCCTCGACAGGCTTTAGTCCGAGTTTTCCCAACAGTTTGCGCGACTTGCGCTCGTTCTTGTCCTGCCTGTTCTTTGGGGTGCCTTCCTCCATGCCCTTGGATTCCTCCACCTCGGAGTCTCCCTCACTGGAAACATCCTCAATCAAGTCATCCACAGGGGCGACCTTTGATACACCAGCTGTTTCAACCTCGGTAGCCATCTTGAAAACTTTTAACAGCTCTATACGCTTTAAGCATATTTATATGAAGCCACTTATGGAATCCCACCCAAGAAATGGGGTGCAGAGGATTGAACATTAGCGCGCCTCTAGGCGATATAGATGAAGTTAAAGGGCTTCAACAATTTTAAGTACTCCTACTTCGAATGATTAAGCGGCGGAAGCTCAGTTTTCCGGTGTTGAGGTATGTCTATAGACGCCAGGCACCGTTTGTGGTATTTATGTATGATCATTATATTCATATGAACTAAAGAAGCCAAAGCGTAAACATATACATGGAATATGCGATATAATTGTATGGTTCTCCAGTTTGGCTGTAGATCCTGGGTGCTAGGGGCAAGAGCCCTGACCCCGCCTTTAGCATTTGTATGTAATGCGATATACTCCACTGTTTATCAGCTTGCGGTCGCTGGCCAGTAGCGTTTCCTCCTCTTCTATTGCCTCTTCTTCGTCTCTGCGCCGCCGCTCCGCAATCACCTCGTCGAGGCTTCTGTTTTGTTCCTCTACTGCCAATTTAGATTTCTCCAGTAGTTCAGCCAGGAACGCTGATGCACGCAACTCTCTTAGAGCCTCAAGTGCCTCTTTCTCTGCCATTTCCTCTTCAACAGTAGTTAAACATTCCGTGCTGAACTCGGATTCCTCAGGCTCTTTGAGAGCAACTTTAGCCTGTCCTATAGTGTACAACAGTGACTTTAGAGCGTTTTTCATTGCGCTTTTCATCACAATTTGAGAGTTCAAAGATAGTGCTCGCACGTCGGCCTCGTCTTTGGATTCTGGAGAGATGAACGCTTCACGTATCTCGCCCAGTCGCTTGAACAGTTGCCTCCTCTGCTGCCGGTCAGGTATATGTTTCTGTCTGAGTTCATTTCGTTGATTAACAACTCTTTCACGAACGAATTCCTCTACCATGTGAAACTTTACCGACACATCCTGAGGGTCGAACTGGTACTTCCTGCCGGCACGCCGCTTGACGTTGGAATTGGGATCATTCTTCATATTAACAATAATAACCGTTTTCCATTATTCGAAACAATATAATGACTGGAATATTTAATCTGAAGGTGGAGCCATTTCCCGTTGCGCCCTTCCAGCAGCATGTTGCGACATCATAGAGGGTAACAGAATGAGGACTAGACAGCGCTCTGATAGCGGTCGTAGGCCTGAAGGATGGCCTACGTACCCACAGACAAGAGGTTTAAGAAGCAGAGTCAGAGCTGCAGAGGGGAATGTCCAGAAGGAGACGCGGGTAACTAATCCGGTATGTTTTGCGGTTTGTGAAGCAGAATCGCTCCATTTTACACTTTTCATTATGGATTCATGTCGTCTCAGTCGTCTTCCGTAGCGCCGGATAACCTGCCAGGACATATGATTAAGGCCAATGACATGCTCCAGCCGGAAGATGAACAACTTCTCACGCAGTTGGGACTCAAGACGGATATGGTTGGTAACACCAACATCTACCTGCAAGAGATCAACGAATTTGCGGACATTCAGATGTATGGAAACCTCTATGATAAGGGTGTGCTGATGTCTGACCCAGAATATAAGTACAAGCAAAATGTTAGAATGTACCTGGCTCCATTTGCTGACCAGATAACCCCGGGGTCTGTGATGCCATACAGTAGGCAGTATGAGGAGCCCTCTGATAAAGCCCCTTGCGGTAACCCGGCGTGTTCATATAGCTACGACGAGGTTAGCTTACCATAGTCATACGTGGCACAAAGGCATAGTATATCATGTTCGTATTTATTGTGAATGTGCTGCTTATCCAATACGAGATAATTGGTTCTGTAGGAGGCTAAAGCTAAAGGTCGGAAAATGATTTATATAACATCCTTCCAAGCCTATGGCATTTGTACCACCATCATGTCTCAACTCCTAAACAGTGAAGACGAAATATTCACATCTATTGACTGGGTACCCGTGTCAAAAGCTGCACAGCTACCGGTGAAGCTGTGTGAAGATTTTTGGTGGAGCTTTGACATTGCCCATATGAAAGGTAGCACTATATCCCACTTGTTACATTCACTTCAGATGGGAAATATGGATTCTTCGTCAACACAGATAGGAAACACTTCCGCGAAACTGACGCCAACTACTACAGGGAGTTTGAGGTGAGTGGAGATTATAGCGTGGTAACCTCACAATGCCGCAGCAACGGGTTCGGCACCTCATATCATTAGGAAATGACATTAGAAAAGGCTGCAGCTCCTCACAACACCAGACTTGATGTCATTTTTCATTCTGTGTCGGTGAAGATTTGAGTCAACATGAACCTTATCGTTGTCTGTGACTCAGACATCCGGGTTGAAAATGGTGAAAAGTACGTAACAATCACCGATGACAGAAGGGTATCGCATATTCGTCATGTACTTCGTGCGGAAATCGGGAAGGAGTTGAAGCTGGGCATTAAAAATTCCACCGTTGACACGGCAACAGTTGTGTTAATAGACAAAAGCCGAGTTGAGCTTCGGCTTTCCCCGGCATTTGCAAGGTAATTTATACTGTTAGCATTGCACTAAATGTATGTAGTCATCAACAACCAAAAGAGCCTCTAGTTGACCTGGTACTTGGCCTTCCTAGGCCCAAGTCATTAGACAAGTTACTCCAGGTAAGAAGAAGCCATAGATTACATATTGAATCAGTATACCACAAGTATCGGAGTGCGTCGTATAAAACTTGTGTGCTCATCACGGGTTGAACTAGATTATCTGAAGTCGCATCAGCTCAACGACGAAAGGATAGAGGAATCTCTCACTCTTGGTATGGAGCAGGGAGTAACGACTTTTATGCCAAAAGTAGAGCTATTTAGATCTCTGGGGGCACTACAGAGGAACCTAAAAGATGATACATATCGCATTAAATTAATTGCCCATCCAGACACTGAGAATACACTGGGGTCTCTTGGTATACACAAATTGGACCAAGGACCTATCCTGGTGGCCATAGGCCCTGAAGGCGGTTGGGTGGACAGTGAGGTGTCATTTTACAAGGACTGTGGCTTTAAGCCATTCAACGTTGGAGAGACGATACTCAGGACAGAAGTGGCATCTGTGGCAATTCTTGCCCAATTGAAGCTTCTGCTGAGTGATACAACATTAAGGGGCGGCCTACCAAAGGCTCGGTAAACATATTTATAATCATCACGAAACATTACACTTTATTATGCATGGTATCACTGCATAAAGCTACGATTC
The DNA here is from genome assembly GCA_035575875.1 of Babesia gibsoni. Lineage (NCBI taxonomy): Eukaryota > Apicomplexa > Aconoidasida > Piroplasmida > Babesiidae > Babesia > Babesia gibsoni. The sequence continues at coordinate 2,273,152 of CP141526.1, forward strand.
TGGAGATGTCTGTTTGATCAGTTTAACTGTTTGCCCTAACTCCATTACAAACAAATCTAAACTATTTGAAACAGTTCCTACTTGTCAATGGGCAGATAGTCCAAGGCTGTGGCACAGAAGCCACTTATCGTCTCTGCCATGAGCTCCTTGCATCGCCGTTCGCGGTGCGCCTCATATAGGCTCCCAAGGTTGAGAGATGCAACTCCGTATCCCAAAAGTTGCAGCTGACGTTGACGAAGTGTTGCCCTTGAGCGTGCTTGCCCCTTTGGAACGAAGCAATCCTGAGAGGATGTCACTTGGATCATAATTTACTTACTGTGAAGTTTAAGACGTCGATAACATGGTTCTCCAGGGGAAATGACACGCTTACACGATATATGTTTTCGATGGTATGGACAGTTCTATGCGGGATTTTCATCTGTGTATTATGTTTGTATATGTAACGTAACTAACCGCTATCAGACTCTCCGAAATTAGAGAATCATAGTCTAGCTCCATGGTTCTCTTCTTTTGCAAGCCGGAATATACCGTGTATAAATCGTCCCTTTGGTAGTCCAGCCAATCACGCAGACTGCTTTGCACATCTCTTGATACACAGTAGCTCTCATCACCATCAGCTACGATGCCATTTGCATTATTTACGTTATCATCCCCTTCTACACGAATTGGCAGGCAGCTTAGAACGTGCAATGCTACTTGTTGTGCAAGCATCATGTCTTCCGGTAGTTTATTAAACAATGGTACGAAATTTGGGAGCATACGCATTAACATTGCATCTTCCCCAAGAACCACACATGACCACATAATCCTTATCAATGCCGAACAAGGTTGCCATTCAACATTCGATTCACTTATCATACGTAGTTTATCCTTGACCCAGGCAAGGTGAAGGTTTGATTCGGTAAACATCCATATGGCCTTTGACAGAGTATCTATTGATTCGATGCTGTCGATGTTATTTCCAAAATCAGAACATGTAACGATATCGTCACAGAGCGCTACGACGCCGTCGTCTAGATAGCCGATGTTGATGAGGCAGTGGGCTGCATCCACCTTCAACGCTGTTGATTCGAGGAAGTTACCACTGCGTAGAGAAGCCACACAATTGTGAAATGCCGTCATCAGCTGTGTGTTCTTTGATAATTCTGCCTGAATAAACGCTAGTTTTCTTGGTGACAAATTAGCGCATGCCTTGGTGAACTTTGTAAACAGCTCATTACGAGTATCGGCATCAATTTTGTTGGAAAATAATCGATTTATGCATGATAAACACAACTTTGATAGCATCTTGACCGTGGAGTCTCCCTTTGAACCACCCATACCCATGCTGTTAAGACAGTCGAAAAAGGAGGTAATGTGGGAAATGTTGTAACACTTCCATTTACCCACTCGCTTTTCTATTTGTTCAATGAGGGCATATGAGACCTTATACAATTTGGAAGACATAGCCGTATCATGTGGTTCCTGCTTCAACTTTGTAACCACCTGAAGCATAAGTAAAGCATCTTCGGCGTAGAGCTTTCTGGAGCTGGATGAAATGGCATCCAGAAGCTTCTTGTACAGAGTATTATTTTGGTAACCAACCTCTGTTAGTCCCATAAATATCTCCACGATGTTTTCAGGTAGCATCAGATGTACCTTTGCTTCGACTGCCTTACCTAGTAACCCATAAAACCTTTCGTCAGCCACCGATGTAAACCCTCTGACAATTTTTGCAAGTTGCAGGGGCGTGAATTCCTGTAATAGAGCCGACGCTCTGTTTCTCATTTTTTTGAAAAGTTGCTTATGCGATTCCTCCATATGAGCAAATGCAGCAACAGCAGCTGCTATGTCCTGCGTGGTCATTTCATCCACATGGTGCTGTAGAGCAGAAGCTAGATCATCAAAAAGATCAGGATCATCTACTTCTGCATTGACAAAGGACCATGCCACAGTGGATATATCACGACAACTCAGGTGGCCAATATGAGAACGAACAAACGGAGATATAGTGCAGAGGAACAGTTCTTTGTCTGCTTCATTTATCTTCGATAGCGCCCAGCCGAGGTGAATGACATCGCGTATTGCCCCTAAGTTAGCATTTTCTTCTATAAATTGGCGTATCTTGGAAAATAGAACTCTGTCCGTGAATCCCAGTGAAGCAAATGCCCATGCTATGCCACATATGTGTTGCATACTGAAATCCTTAATGTTCAAAATCACGGTACTACTTAACTTCCCAAAAAGAATGGGATTACGAACGTTTAATCTTGCTAGAGCTGTAGCTACGCAAGTAACGTCAAGGGGACGGGTGAAATGAGATACCCTTTCCTGAGCCAATGATATTAAACGATCTCTAAGATCAACTCCACTTGAATTCTTTACCGTTATCTTTGACACTGCATATAAGGAACTTGCAAGCTCTCCAACACTTAGGTCGGAGGCGTTCTTACATATTGCATTCATCAAAGAGTCAAGCCAAGGTGGCTGAATTCTTAAACGTACAACTGACCAGAATATATTTGTCAAACCTTGACAATCGAACTCCGGAAGATGATGCTCAACAACCCCTACCAAACGGCAAAAGGTTTCGTTACTGCTCAACATGTAACGGAAATTGGGATTGGTGTAACGAGCCAAGCGATGTAAAGCGGTAGAAACGTTTACGCTGTTCATTTGATCGACCTTATCTGCAATGGCGAGTAGCAGTTGTGATGATGACTTGCATTTCAAAATAGACTGCTGCAGCATTATGTGAGCCGGATTCATGTTTAACCATGTCTCGGGTTCAAGTCTGGTAGTTGCTTCAATAACTGCAGCAGGGGTAGCTGCGTCTATTACCCCATCATTTTGTTTGCCAAAGATTCCTTCAATAACAGACATGTCATCTTCCTTTAGGATTCCTTTTAGTAATACAGAGGGAGCAAGAGCGGCGCGCACAGCCTCCTCCTCACTGCTCAGTTTAGCGTTAGTGCGTCTACCCTCACCTTTTCTCATGCCAATATCATACGGAGAGTCAGTATTCAAACCTTCCCCTTGTAAGAATCCAGAAGGTTCATTTCCAGTATTCGAGATATCTGTACCTTTAGTCATCCACAGGCCTGCATTACTCGCGTTGTTGGCTATAATGTGTGGATTGCCTTTAGCCTGTCTGTCACTCGATGAGTCTACAACACTATTGTTGTAACTATGAACGCCTGAACCCGAATCTCCATTGTTTTTCTCTCCAAACGTTTCTCTGAAGCAGTCAACGTTTACAAGCTTCGACTGGTTGGATTCAATGCAATCCAAGCTCTCTGCGCATTTCTTAGCTCTTGAAATTGCCTTCTGTGATTTTATTCTTCCACTTTTAAGAAAATGTGTGTTCCACGTGCTCTCCAAGTCATTTAGCTGCTGCCATACCGGTTTGGCGGAATACATGTCGCCTTCTGTAATGTGACCATGACGAAACCTATCCTTAGATGCACCGGACTTCGTCGGCTTGACATTCCTAACAGATGAGAAGTGTTTAGCGCTTGTATCAACCGCCTCTGCATCATCAGTGAAGTTGTTAAGGAATTCATCATGCAATTCAGCACTATTTATCGGTTTCTTTACTGGTTCTTTTTGTTCAGAAAATGTTGCAATGTTCTGCTTCCTTCCATATTTACATGGCCCATGTATGTTACACCTTTGACACAGTATATGATTCCATATCTCCCTGTGTTGCCTTGCCTGCAGCAGCAGCGGAACCCTATGGAGACTTACAAGGCGTTTCATTTTGCTTTAAAATCAATTTGGTACACCATATAGTGTAACTTCACTGATAACTGTGTATTATGAATAGCTCCACGGCAGAAAACTAATGGTTGTTTTCCTTAATTATGTCATCACAACGGGAAAGTGGAATTCGTTTTTTCAGCTCCTCTATTTTCTGCTCCAAAGTGACGTTGTATGGCATCTTGGGGTAGTTTGGGCCATATTTTTTTCGCATGAGTAACCATCTGGTGAAGTCCTCCACCTCAAATGCTTCCATTAGTTCCACGTCGATGCCTTCCTCCGTCAGCTTCTCATACATTTCACGCCTTGGAGGGTAATCTGGCACCTTTCCACGGACGTATAGTGACCACCAGCTGTTATTTTTGCCTTCCAATGCCTCCAGAAAGTCATCAACAGCCTCTACGGGGTCCTTGTCTAATCCTGGGTACTCTGTCGAGAATGAACGAAATAGCTGTATTCCGAATGTACTGGGATGATTTGGCGAAATACTTGTGCTTTTTGTTAAGCTGTTAGTGTTTGTTATGAAAGGGCGTCCATTTTTTAAAAATGTGCGATGGAAGGACCGGATCCAACGAAAAGATAGCCGTGAATGAACTAATGATGAAACGGATCCCTTGACTAGATATTCAAGCGAATTGCACGACAAAACACGCATAGCAAGCATATGTAGCATACAATACTTACTCCATGTGCTACCTTACATAGTGGCGACACACTGGGATGTCTAACAAAAGGCGGAAAATAGGGCAAGTAATCGTACGGTGAGGCAAAACTACACTTTAACAGATTGAAAAATATGAATCAATGAAAAGGGGAATAGATTCTCAAGCTGTAAGAGAGCAGCAGGTAGAAGGTATGTTTCACCTCCAGCTTACAAACCCTTGGCAGAACGCATTCTTGTTCCTCGAGCGAAGCCGCTACAAAAGGAGGAACTGGAACTGATAGACATACATCGCACACTAGCACAGCATTGGCACAACAGTGCCACGGCGGAGGCAGGATACGACGTCCTAAAGCTAGGACTCCCAACCTTCCATACTGGATTGACCACTACCGTTACACATGATGAAGTAGACCCCAACATTCTCTATCACAAACTGCTGAAGATCATAGAACCTAACCTATTTCCAGATGAGATTTTGCAGGAAGAATACCTCAACCCATCGCAAACTGATCACGGTACTGCATACAGCACGGACGTAAAGCATACCATCAACAAAATAGACGAAGTCATGAAACGTGAAGCCAATTACGAGGAATCCAATGACCAAAGGAGTGAGGGAAATAAGCGTGATACTGAAATGGACCTGGACCTTTTGCAGTTCCAAGACCAAGATGACCATTTGGTAGGCGACTACCACTACACCTTCTGCGACGAAGATGACATATTATAATATCGCATATTGAGCTATAATTCATATTCCCAGTAACTGGGTTAACTGAGTAATGGCAGTGGCGCAATTTGCTTCCACCTCCAGTACACTGCTTACAGTAACTTCAATGGCCGAGTCTAGAGTAGAGCGGTTGTAAACTGTATCTAAACTGTTGAAAACAATTACCAGGCTTGATTGGGCAAAGAATCGTAACGTAGGGTATTGATGGTCCAAAAATCCAATGATGATTCTTAGGACATGCCCAGCTGTTTCCTGCTCAGATATGGTAGCACAATGTGCCTGTAGACATTTAATGATGCCTTTCAGATAGCTGTAGTTAGTAGCAACACGAGACTCCTTAGACAATAACTCAGTAAATTCATGAGAATGCCCTAAAATTCCGTGAGATAAGAGTATCCTCATTGCTGAAACCGCCTTACTACATACTTTGCAATTCTTTCTCTCAATAGCAGTTCTGTACATTTTCGTGATGCTCTGACTCAAATATTCCTTTAGTGTAGTATAACCATGGCCATTTGATGAAACTACTTCATTCTTGTGCTCGTTAAGGAAGTCAGCCACAACCTGCTCAAGTATGCGGCCGTTCCAACTGGTCTGCAGCGGTATTCCACCCAGCACCTGTACGAGCGAATTTACCACAACATTTGAACATTCCGGGATCATTATCAACCAAAGCAAATGCTCAAAGCACTGTGGAGCCACACCATAGCCCGGGAGCCTTAGTGTAGAGTTCAATTGCGATTTGTTCAGTGAATCCCAACTATCCTTACTATCTACCTTGATGCTTTCCAAAATCTCATCAATGTTATAAGAGGCCATTATGCTGTTTTTGATGTTGCATGCGATGGACTTGAGAGCCTTCTGGATACCTTCAGTCATTTCACTTTGTTTTTCTACAGTCATGTATGGGTCAGGTAATTTTTCAAAGCGAAAGTTCAATTCATTTGGCTCTTCTAGACACGCTTTAGGGCTTGTCTACCGACATGTGATATTCCGACTGGCAATCAACCTTTTCCATGTTGGAGTGCGAATGAACCGGTGGCTTGATAATGGGAGGAACTTGACGTGTATTAGATGGACTTCTTCTGACATATTTCTTGTCATTTTCACACTCATCGAATATAGTAGATTTGGCCACATCATATTCATATAACAGTAAGTATAGAACATCCTCCTCCATATCCAGCTTACGTTGAAGTTAAATTTTCCTCCAAAGATATGAGTGAACAGGAAGGTGGCACGAGCCCTTGTCAGTTCCATTGCCTCTAAACACACTCTAATTAAGCAAATGGCAAGCCTCAGGAGATGGTTAGCGTCCAGTTCACGAAGTATTGGCACGTCCGTGGAACCTTTATCATAACGATTCAAAAGGTAATAAATATAGGCTATGGCTTCAATACTTACTTCCCTCACCCATGAACCTACATCACCGCGACTGTCGACTTCATAATCCCTGCATCCAACCTCCAGCGTGCAAACAAGAAGGTCAGTAGTGCTACTGGATATGGGGACGCTGATCCCGCTGCTCATTATTCTAACTAGAGATACAGTAGCATATTGCCGAGTTTGTGCATCTCTAACCTCTGCAGATTCCTTGTTCGTTAACACTGATTCGCAGAGAGCCGTGATAACCGGTTCTACCAATGAGGGTACCATATGTACGGGGGATGATCCCAAAGCCAGTGCGTAGCCTCTTCTGGCTGCAATGTGATCCTCCTTATTTTTCAAAGCGCGTACAAAATACTCTACAAGGTCACTTGCACTTACAGGGTTACTGCTAAACAAGGTATGAAAAAGGTCAACCAAGGCCTCAGCTGCTGCAACCTGAATGTTAACAGTGAAGTTTCTCACAGAATCCTTCACGACAACTACATAAACATCCAACTCCTCCTTGCTTATCGATAGGCACTTGTTGTTGTTGGCAAGTCTGCATACAAGCTTTATAAAATTGCATATTGACTCCCTGATGATGGTCCCTCCCTTTATCCTGAATAGCCTTTTGCGTTCAAAAACTATGGGTATCTGTTTGATTCTCGTGAACTGATCTTTTATTAGTTCTTCGTGGTTTACCAGGCTGGATAATAACTCTATCAAAGCACATAATGAACCGTGCATGACACCCAGATTTGGAGAGGTAGCATTGCTGATGCAGCTTTCTACCAGCTCAAGGTAAACAGGGAGACCATTTCTTGTTATTAGCTGGCTATTTGGGGAGTCTACTAGGGCCAGAGATATTTTCCCAAGGGCTATTGCCGCCAAACGACGAGTAGTGCTATCTGGGTGATGAAGCTTTGTTCTAACCAGGTTATCAATCATTGACAAAGTATAGAAACCCAGTTTTGACACTTCAAATGAGACATTCAAGAATGCATTTCTCCTGTTTGCAACAGAGTAATAGTCGGCCAGAACAATGAGGTCCAACCCATGTGGAATATTACCTACTCTTCCCACAAGTTCCTGAATAGCTGCTCCAGCGGCCCGTCTACAATTAATAGATATATCAAACAAGGCCATATTTACCAGCTCTTTACTCATAGGGATCAGACTGGAAGGATGAAGTAGAGAACTAGAAAAGTTGCGTACAATTGCCCAGCAAATGTAACACGAAGCATCCCTAACAGCTGTCCCCTCTGAACCCTTTCCACGCCATACATCTAAGCCCAAAGTTAATACAACACAATTCAACACATCGTTGAGCATCCTTGGATAAAGTAATCCATTTCTAATTATCTCAGCAAGAGCGAGGCATCCTCCATGCACTGGGGCCTCACCCTTTATAAAACTCATTCTGACGGAGTCATACTGCTTGTATATAATTTGTAGAATATGTTCAACAATTTCTTCATTGAGTTCTATTGGAAGCTTCAAAGATATACGTCCAATTGACTTCGCAGAGGCCCACCTTACTCGTATGTCACTGTCCACTAAGGACCGCAGAAGATGCTCTAAGATCATTTCAATACGCTCATCTATTTCTATGTGTTCCTCAACAGAACTCTGTTCTTCTGCTGTAGAAGCGGATTGTATCAACTGTCGACAAATCCTCCGGTAGCGTTGGGAAGAGTAATGCGATGGCAGTAAATGTACAGCTAGGCGACCCAAGCATGCAGCCTTCAGCTTACGGCATGCAGTTGAAGACGGATTCCAATTCTTATCTAGCAAACATTTAGATATATGCGGAATATGGGCTGATAGTCCCTCTACAGGCATCCTCTTTAGCATCTGCTTCAAAATGGTTAGTACTCCTATGCGACTGTGGTCTTCCAAAATAGGAGAAATTCTAGATTTTATTGCATAATCGGCTGCTTCCTGTGCGTCTGCATCCAACTTTTTACAGGAATTGGAGTTTGTGTCATCATTCATTTCAACCTGATTTACTCGTGGACTGTCCAAAATGTCGTCAAAGTCATCATTACCTATCCCGTTGTTCAATGCGGCATCTAAAGGAACCGCTTTTGTCACCGATTTTGTGTTACGAGTGAGAACACGTGTACAATGCAACATGAATGTTCCCAGGTCCCTCTCACATATGTCTGGACGTGAAAAAAGAGTTGACATAACCAGGGCAGCAGCATCACGCGCTTTAGTGGATTGATTAAGATAATGTGTAGATAGGTTTATAATTCTTCTCTGCAGTGTCCTGGTGCCATCTTGTTCGTCTTGCCATATGGTACTCAAGTCAAACGGTACGTATACAAGAAGTGAAAGCCACGCCAAAAACACATATTCCAGACACCACAGTTTACTTTCGTACCTTGCTTCACCCGAAATTGGTGTTCTACCAACCAAACATTCTATTAATGATACCACAGGAGACAGGAACGACACATCGTTTGGGGCACACGCCACTATTCTCCTCAGTCCAACTAGCTTGGAAACATTATATATGTGGTAGCAAAGTTGTTCCAGAGCAATAAGAGCGGTTTTAGCACTTCCATCAGCTACTGCGTTAATAATGTCTGACCTCCTTTTCAGTGGTAGAAGTGCATAGTTTTTTAGTAGGTCAAAAGGTTCAGAGACTAAGTTCTCAATATAACGATATATCAACGCCGGTTGATTCATATATTTTTCCCAGTATAACCCCCAATTCGTTAGTTATGTCCACTAATGATTGAACTCCACTGCATTCCTTTTTCTCTGATCTAGTCAAATCTTCATTACTTCTAGTGCTACACGCATCTAAAGCATCAGATGCTAGATTAGATGGTCCATAGCTGCCGCTTGTGATCTTATTCAGCTTGCAACTGTGCGATGGCTCGGAAGTCTCTGACTCCGACGGATTTATCTCAGAAGGCTCATCCAGAATAAGCCTGTGGCAATGAACACAAAGGTCTTTGATTAGTCTATCCTTAGCGTCACTATCACTAAAGAAGTCTAGTGAATGCTGCATATGATCAAACTCCATTGTGAAAAGCCGGAGATAACGCTCTAGGATCGTAAAGAAAGGTTTCAACTATAACACATCATATATATACGTTATGTAATGCGATAATCAAGTGTAGAAGGACGGTTTGGAGCATCATTCAATACCATGATGCAACAGGTAGGTTAAGTACTGAAACGCGACGTAACTTTTAAACGTCTCCTTCCTGTTTTTAGGTTAATAGATAGCTTCATTATATGTAGTTGAATGTTATTTACAATTGTTGGCTGCCGTCTTCTGTGGTCTCCCGGTTGCCGGACAGACATATTTTACACGTATAGTCACCATCGGGGCCTCTTTTACTACACTCCTCGTGAGCATCACCCCCGCAGATGGTACACCGTCGGGCCTAAATGAAAATGATTCAGTTTTGTCAATGTGTGATGGAATCTTATGTTACATGTCTATATACACGTAAGCAAGGAGTCAATGTAGACACCGTCTTAAAACAATTTTTTCAGCAATCACGTACTGACTTACACTGTATATGATCTTCCCTGTGCAATATACACAGTCAGGGTGTTCAGACAGATCGTACTGTTCGTAGAATTCCTGTTCAAATGAGACTACAACAGGCGCAACTTACAAAGTAGAATCTAGCTCCGGGCACTATGTATTGATATGATTCATCAGTTTTCAACCATTTCTCAGCAGTAAAACGTTCGGCTGAGTGCTATGGACTCCTATAATGATGTCTTACCCAGATTGTCCTGGTTAGCTGTTCCATTGATTTGGTGTTTTGAGCATATTTTACTCCAGGTGACCGTATCACCATAGTCTCCTGTTGACCTGCTGATTTGCAGGGGGACTTCTGTAGGATTGTATATTGTAATTTGGTTAACTCCTACTTTCGTTAATAATATGCGATATAGCCTCTGAAGCCATATTATGCACTTTTATAGTCTCTTACCGAAGAAAACCAGCACCTCGGGGAATGTGAAACGCGTGTCTACGAATTTCGAGTAGTTTTGAGTCTCAGCAGAGCCATCAGTTGATGTTGCCTTCTGCTTGTCCTGAGATGATAGGTACTCTGACAGTCCTTGGTTGTTGAGCATCGCCAGACTGCAGTCCAGATCCTTCAAAGAGTAGTATCCCGTTCCATTAAGGCTAGTTCGCTGAACGGATAGTGTCGAATCCGCAGAAGGAAACATACCACCAACATATATCCGATATCAGAGAGAACGCGATTCACCTCCTGTATGAAGCCATTCTTCCCTCCGAAGTCTTGGCCAGTTCCACGGGAAATGTTACGAATCAGGCTGTCTACAGTGCTTTCCTGCAGGAACTACGAATAAAGAGCCAAGAAAAATGTACACACCTTTTCACTTAGGATGCGTTGCAGAAACAACTGCACGGCAACTTTGGAAGACATACTAAATTAAGGAACTAGGAGTTTGTGGGATATAAATTCTATGTGCTTAATGGCATTTTCTGCCTTTATGCGGTGAAGTAGCTGCTTGGTAGCCTCCAGCATGTCCCACACTGTGAAATGTTGTAGCATCACCATTAGACACTTACCATATGCGCTGTCGAAGCGATACAGTTCTTGATTAGCCCAATAGATGGCGGCAGTCTGAATATTAGTATTAAAACAACTTGCGACGTACCTGTATTGTATGCAGCGTGGTAGAGTCTCCTTCCATAAGTTCCTCAAATAATTCAATCCAGTAGGCTGTAATCAGGTACACCATCCCTTCTACATCGATCCTTACGTGGTCTTCGCTTTTCCACACGTTGCCTACTGGTATTTTCACCTTGTCCACCCATCCATTGCCGTATTTCTTGACCATGGGCTTGACGACAAACGGTTGAAGGCCCTCACAGAGGGCGTGGAAAATCATCATCACGTACTCCAGAAGATCAGATTGTGTAAGGGTCTTCAAAAACGGTCTGGTTCTGCTTTCTCTGGAGGACTGGATCGCACATGAAGTATCAATGAGTGAACAAGTCACCTCTGGTCTGTCAAAACGGAAGATCATTAGGTAGCTATAGAACAGGATCTTTTTGTTCTCTATGCCACCTGGAATGTTTCCACGAATTAGTATACGCTCATCTGGCATAAATATCTTAGAAAATCTAGCGTTTCCGATACCCCATTCCAAATAAAGGAGGTGATTCTCTGAAACTTTTCCATCATAGTCCCTGCGCTTTCCTATTATGCAGGCGTTGAAAAAAGTGCGAGGGTTTTTAAGATGCAACTCCTCTCCGATAGTACCGCCTTGATAATGGTATTCGTCTGGTTCTGATGCTGCTGGACTATCATTGCGACTTGATGACTCTCGGTCACTAACAACCTCACAATATTTGAGTAATAGTGGTAGCACATTAACTACCCCGTAAGCACCAGTACCAATATGATTTGAATTTAAAGCCACTGACGTTGTTATCCTTTCAAATACATGGTCTCCGTTGGCATCGCGCTCGAGTGTTGTGAGATCTAGTGCTTTCTCTGACGCTCCTGGGCTTATCGCCTTTGCAGCCCACAGATCAATAAAAGGAGATGTCATTCCATATATATGAAACAAGATAGTGGCTTCGTTCATGGATTCAATGTGTTTTGCGATTGAATATTCCCCTTTCGAGTGGGTACCATAAGCATGGATAGAACCCATTGAGGGCTGATCCCAAGAAAAAGTTAGCGTCCCACTTTCTCCTAGGACGCTATATACACATTGACCGCCAGTGCCACCAAAATAACTGGTACTACGTATGCCAAATTCAGTTCCGCAGAGATGAGGAATGTCCTCTGAAGGGTACTCTGCCCACTGTCCCTCATCTATGAAAGTGGCTCCATGGCCATGAATAAGCTTCAGCTGCTTTCCTGTGTAATTGACAATACGTATTAAAACGGATCTAGTCGATTTCCTTAGCCTGGATATCCAGGTGGATGTCGAGGTTGACCAAGTGAAGTCATCAGGCAAAGACTCGTATATTCTGTACGCTTCTAGACCTCCTGCTGGTGCGTACCTAGAAGATGCAGATGGATTTCCTGCGATTAATTGTTCCATGCACTCCTTGAGCCCTTTGATGTACAGGTTTCCATCGGCAGTTTCCTGTACACGTACACGGAATGATTTCTTGGAGCGATCCGTTTTCTCACAGTCTATTCTTTCGTGATGTACCTTGAATATCACGGGACATGTGTTGTCTATACTTATGGCACGCCCGTTTATTGCACTCTCTACCTGAGCTTCAGGCACAAATACGGCTGAAATAGACTCATCGGAACCGTTACGCTCCAACTGGATCTGAAGCAAATATCGAACACGGTTCAATACAGCTCCGTAATTGAGGCAAAAACACACTCCATTGAATGTCCTAGTGAAACTGCATGAGAATCCTACATCTGAAGATGCGGGAATGCGTTCAGGCAGCCAGGAACGCCAGGTGCCGTGCTTCACGCTATGTGAGTGCCTGTGAAGCACGATACTAGTCTCGTTGTGGAGACGGACATCAAATAGGCGACTACTCATTATAAACTAGTCTTTACCAGTGTTACATTGCGCCATCGCCACGACGCCATAGTGACTGGCCGTTAACCGACAACCTGTTTCATTTTAACAACGTCTAACTCGAGTACGGTAACTAAAATTTTATGAGTTTCTGGAAATTTTAACTACCTGGTATGAGAATGTGGAAACGACGAAGAACATCAGGGTGTACAATGCCCATGGTGCCTATTACCACATCCGGTGCGGAGCTCAGTACTATTTTCACGGCTCTGTTTGGCATAAATGCTTTGTCTGTGATAACAATGAATGTCGACAAGTCCAGGACTGACCTTCTGTTTCAACAAGACGGTACATGTGTCTCCAGGTATCAGGGAGCGCAGTATTACTTTCTCCGCATTCCCACTTCTGGTACTCGCTGTAGAATCCAAAGTCGTTCAGCAGAAGCTCTGACACTCCTTGCACCTCCTGAACACTGTTTTAGTGCTTCAAAGTCTTGGCATACGTATATACACATCTGGGCCCTTACACACAGTACCGGGTTTAGACACCTACCTCCAAGCCAGCAGTAGTGCTGTTCGCGTAACCACACGCCATATTGGTGTTGTTGACAGCACGAACTTCAGTGCCTTCTTGGCAGTGAACTACCTCCCCAACCTCGTATACTTGAATGGGAAGGGATGCTCCCTTCAGATTCGCAATTGTGCGAATGATACCTGGTAGCAGCGATACACGGCATGCCTCGATTTCAGACACTTTAGAATTACGTATTAGTACTGGCGCTCGCCCTGAATCGGCTTTGGGAATCTCCCAGCCCATCCTCTCATATTGGTTCTTCAGGGAGTCCAGAATAGACATCTTGGTTTCCTTATACCCGCAATACGCCATAAGATCACGCATCCTGCGGGTAACGTAAGTTATTGACATTAAGCGACCCATGGGGAACCTTATCTGTTGTATTTTGTTGAACCCATAGGCTATAGCAATGTCCTCTCCGAGGTCACATGCATGCTGAATATCAGGGCGCCCTATTGGGATTTGTGCCTCTATGAGCCCGTTCTTTCTATCATATTTGGCCTCTACCATCATGCGCCTCAAGTAATCGCAAACTTCATCACCCATTAGGTCCTTAAGTCCGACTAGTGTCCTTAGGTATCCTAATTCTCCAGTCACCACACGCGGTTCAAGGTTAGGGCAAAGCACTGTTTTATCAGTGTATTTCACGTTAAACGGCTCAACAGTATATGGCTCTTTACAGTACTGTGAGAAACAGTGCAATATGATGTTAAGACATATCATTCCCTTTAGTCTGTCAGTGGATGTTACTTCAATGAACAGGTCTCGGCTCTCCAGCCAGCGTGACTTGGGTTGCAGCAGAATTGACGATTGGTGGCCAGGAGCACACTTTTCCACTCTTATCTCTTAGTACAGGAAAGTAATCTTTACCCTCTAAGATAGGTATATAAGGCTGCAAGGTTCTAAAACAGGAATACAATCACTTGCCTTCAGATGGCTGGTGCCCTGACTGTAGTGGTCCATTAATTCCTTTGCAGTATACTCACGAGTACTGTCTGTAAGCGGCGCAAATACGATGTCTTCGGGTTTCTCCAACCCGTAATAGAGCGGTTCCTGAATGCGATCCATGTCATGAACACCGATAGCTGCTAGTGTACGTTTGCGACAAAGATTCTGATGAAGCTTCGTTTGCAGATCCAAGAGGCTATCATAGATTTGCTGCGTCATTTTGACTCCACGAAGGCAGGCAGCCACTATATAAGGACGAGTTGGAGTTACCTAAGCAACATCATGTAACGGTCGCACGGTCACAGTACCTCTGGAATCACTTCTACATAGGCTGTTTCTCTGGGAACTGCATTTGCATAAGTAATAGGCTCTGGTCGCCTGTTCCATCGATATGCCATGAGTGCCATAACGAGTCCTTCAAGGCAAAGAAGGTCATATCTGAGAGGTAGTGACGCGGAGATTCGGGTAACACACCTGTTTGCCGCCACCTCGACCTTTATGGTCTCAACACCATTTTCTTCAGTCGAGCATTCCTCATATTCGATGCCGAAGGAGAAGCACAGTTCGTCAAGTTCGTCCAGCGCTGAGAGCGAATATTTCGAGTGACAAAATCACAAACTCAAACTGCCGCCAAGACGGCTGAGGAATTCTTCCTTTGTTACAGTAACAGTCGGCATTTCTATGATTGAGAAAGATTACTGGATCTTTGCGATATCATGGGGAAGCGATGTGTAAGATGCCCTCACAGGCAAAGTATATAACAAAAAGTAGGTTCCAGTGTTATATATAGACTGTCTATTTGAATAAAGATGTTAGTGTTAGTGCCTTAAACTAGATTCTAATATGCTGGGCTATACCAAATCAACCGCAACTGCAAAATATGTTTGGCCTACTGGGTGCCACTCATGAAGCTATGTACAGAGCCATATATGAATAAAAGATGTATATTAACGAATAGTCTCTCTAAACCTTATCGGCATTGTTCAACACCACCATTTTGTAACGTGTCTCAATTGCCTTGCGGCGCGCCTCTTCGTATCCGAGCTTTATTGAACTGAATCCCTGAGTCTTCCGCTTGTTACCCTTCATGTATACGACCCTCCAAAGGTGACGGTTAGTGTCGTACCACACACCACTGACCTTTTCTCCGTTATGGTGAACTCCACCGCCCCTGTTGTTAGCCTTCGGCGTGTTGTACTGGGTAGTCTCTGTGGCATTTGCAAGCTGTGGCGCATTTTTAGAAGCCACGCAACCACTGTATTCTTCACGTGTTGAGTTTTCGCCTTCTGCTGCAAATCCAGTGCGGGGTCTCTTGCTTTTGTTGCGTTTCTTCGCAGCACTGTTGTTCTCATTCATCATGATGTTCATGTCGTAAGGTGAGTCCTCGTAGCTAGTTTGCACATAGAAATCTGGTGCCGGAGTTTCTTCGGTAGCCGGCGTTACCACACTTGTTGTTTTACTCCATTTCTCATAGTCTGGCATGTTTGAAACAACTGTTTCTTTGAAATCCCCATAGGGTCCCCTGCCTTTCTTTGACCAAAATCTTTCCTTCAATGATTTGGCAGTCTGCCGTATGATAGTCATAGGAGAGCTACCCTTGTATTCTTCCACCACACGGTCCAGTGTTTTAACCAATGACTGCAGATGTGATGAACCAGATACTGGCCAGTGCTCTGTAGAGGGCTCAAGCTCAGATGTGACCAAATGACAAACACTAACATGGCAGTTCCCACCACATGGACGAAGCATGTTACATTCGCAGGAGAGCGAGTTTGAGTCACAACCAACATAAACACAGTAGTTGGATGGGACAGAAAAGCTCTTCTTCATATCACTACTTCTGTTTGTCAGAGTGGGTGTGAAGAAAAGATCAGAGTCGCAGTTTGCACTTTCAGATCCGTAAAAGTATGACGTTCTTGCCGAAGGAGCACATTGCCTGTTGTTCAGTTTGTCTTCTCCCCTCAATGCAGTGGGTGTGCTTATCGGCATGTCATACGATCCTTCTACATTAATCCTCACCCGTTTGGGGTCTGGAGTGCTTCTTGTAAAGTTTCGCGACACTGGTCGGCACAGTTCTGATGAATCACGCATGAAATCATCTATATGGTTCACAAAATCATTTGATCTTAGGTGACGCAGGTAGTTGGCATCCATTTGCTCAGACAGTTGGGCCCCATAAGAACCTTCAGTGTGCCGACTATGGTTGCTGTTGTTCTTGGGTGTAGCATCAGACACCGTTTTAAGTCTAATAGTTGGCAAAGGTACCTCCTGGTGAGCATCGACAGTGGCAGTGGCGTCAGAGAATGCCATGGAATCTTGTGAGGCGTATCTGGTCGGCGCCACATTTGCCATGTAAGTTTCGATGGGAAACTCCTGCTCTGTTGGGGTAGTTGATCCCAAAACTGTATCTACTGTCTCAATGTCAACCATGTAGTCCTTGATGGAGGTCCTGCAACCATTTTGGTCAATGTAACCTCCATCTTGAACCCCATTGTATCCATCGGCCACACTATAGCACTCAGCAGTGAAACTCAATGCTTTTCCATTGGTGGCTTCCTCCTTGCCAGCCGGAAGCTGGCAACTATCTTCTATACCATATGGTGAACATTCATAACCGAATGTTTTCTCAGGCTGAATGTTATGTATGCTCTCTTTGAATATTTCAAAGGTAGCACAACCATTATCGTTGACCTCCATGATTTAATCCAGATAATAATAATGATAACAACGTAAAAGGATATGAACTTCTTCAAAGTTTTGATGCTAATCAATAGGAGTAATTTTCCCGGAGAGCCTTGAAGGAATAATATTAATGCAGGAATATCCTTATAAGAAAGATGATTGATAATTATACACGTACCAAATGCAACCTATAAGTCATTTTGCTGCATTAGACTCATAAGACAGGAAACTTCCAGAGACAGATGAGATTCTGTATGCGAAGTAACTGTATTGATATAGTAAAAATACCTTAAAGAAGAAATACTGTTACACTAGAGAAGTAGAAATCGCGTTTCCTACCTCAAATAAGAATATATCAGCACTGTTGAAGCCAAGTTACGAAGGAATCCAATGATGCCCTGAAGAAATATATCAAAAATTCCGGGTAAGATGGCGACATGACTAATTTGGATGACTCCGTTTTGAAAGAATGATCACCTTGAAGTTATGAAAACCCAATAGCGATCTCTATGATACAATAAAGTTGAAAAATACGTTTTAGGCATCAGCAAAATATCCTTGATGCATGCGATGTATGCATGAATGCAGCAGGACAGTTAAGCGTGCCAAGCAAGTCAGAGATTCACAATTTTTTATCTTGCTTCATCCCTGCCGATTCCTCCTTGGTTAAGCGTTTCGTCCGTGAGAAACGAGCCAAAAGAGCAAATTAATGCAGAGCGAATTCTTTTAATGGTAGACACTTCCGGTCCAGAAATGTCTTCTACCGAGAATAGAATAAAACACAAGAAGTCCACCAAAGGGAGCTTAGATGAACCCTAAAGTGTGACTATGAGCCCATTAAACAGTCCTAAGCTGTATGGATGAGGAAGACAAGTATATTCCCCAGGCCTTTGGAACGGCAGGAATTATTGGCCACTACCTAACTGTCCTCCAGGAATATTGGCAATGTCCTTTCTAATATGTCAGAAATGACTAATGCAGTACCCCTGGGATGCGTAGCATCAGCCTCAGAGAGGCACATAAAGGTGTGCTGAGCCAAGATAAGGAGACCTCTGGAGTCTCCGAAAACTATTACCTCTGTGAAAAAACCAAAAATCTCCCCAATTGTACCCTAAAATCGTTGTTTTAGTTTGTCATCTGCGAAGTTAACCTTCTAACGTCCCTCCCCCAATAGCGCTGCGCGTCGGCCGTGTCATGCTGTCAGCGGACAGGACTGATGAAGTGACGACAATATGCGGCTTGGCGGGGTACACACCCTCGTTCTGCGGATTAGCCTGAATAGAGTGAGTAATAGGCTTCTCTAAATTGCAGTTAGACTGAGCGTCGGCGACCTTCCATGTGCTCTGTCGTTACAAACTGTGGAAGGACACACAACGTCAACATCGACAACGGCGTGATTCTACTCGAATCCTTGTGTCAATACATGTAACTGATATGTTTTTCATTTAGCTGACTCAGAAATATATAAAATGTGTATGTGTTTTAATATGTAACAAGTCGTGACGTAAACCTCCCATAAGACATAACGTGTCTTGTTTACATTTAGGCCTCCACAGCCGCTCCAATGGCTCCAAAATGTCTAAATACACATGCTAGCATGAATGCAACATGGTCACATGTCATAGCTGGCTTATGACGGTCAGAATGAAGCAACGCCTGTGGCTGCGGAAGAGCGTCAATAATTGCTCATGTCATGCTTGCCTAGGAATCAAACAAGTTATAATAGTTTTAAGATGATAATTACGGTGTGATTAAACTACGTGTCCATGCGTTGAAGGTACACCCTTTGTGAGTCTCCTTTCCCAGTTTTCACGAAGGTCCAAGTTGAATTTTCACCCATTACCTTCCCAAAACCAGTACTACTGTCACATAATGATGTGTGTACCGCGGTTATGTTTCCATTCGTTGCATCATTTTCGGGCTCCCTCACCAGTGAAGAAATCAGTGGCGTCTCAGTTACATCAATTTGTCTATTGGTTTCATGTCCGTCACTCTGTATTAGACTTACCTCAGACTTATAGGAATGGACTTAATCGTCTCACTCTCTAAAGTTGACAGTGGGTTCCCTGATACGTCAAGGCTGCATTAATATGCCAGTTTGCTTTAATTACTAACCTTATTAAATCACTAAGATTCTGTAATGCAGAAAGCAGCTTCCTCAAGGAAGTGAAGCCGTTATTTGCTAGGGAAAGACGTTTAAGCCTAAACATGACATCTACACCAAAATCTATCAGCGACCTAGGGCACATACAACTGGTACTCATGCAAACATACCCATCATTTAAGGAGTTAGATCCCAGGTCCAGCTCCTCTAACATGAAGTGAGGGCACATGGTTCTGTAGGAGAGGTTTTTTATTCCTATACCTGCCATTGAAACTGCATCACTCTTAGAGGATTGAACCTTATCCAAGTAGTCCTCCACAGTCTCATTCAGCAGTAGATCATCATACATTGCTGCTCGAAGAGGATCGAGACGTTTTACGCTATCGTAGCATTTTTCTGCATTTCTTGCGATACCCAAATATCGATTAATCTTGTTTCTGAGGTCTATTAAAAAAGGGAAAACATAACATACGCTGCAAGATGAAGGTACTTTGAACAAGTACCCACCCCAATTAAGGTGGTTACCATCTTTAGCTGATCTTCTAGTATACCAGCGGTGATATCCTTGCCTATAGGTACCATACGTGAGGTACCAGGAAGGTTAACAGGGCGGCTCAGGATTCCACTCATATCCTCCCATACACCATCATTCGCAACGTTCGTACGCCTAATGGTGAATGCATTGTGATCAACCACTAAATCTTCATCCATATCCAAGTGTATCATATATCCCAGTTCAAGCAAAGTAGCTTTGTAATCCGTCTGGTTGGATTCCTCTTTTTCACCTACTTTACATTTTGGTGCAGTGATTACATGGTCATCATATATCCCAGT
Organism: Babesia gibsoni; assembly: GCA_035575875.1. Lineage (NCBI taxonomy): Eukaryota > Apicomplexa > Aconoidasida > Piroplasmida > Babesiidae > Babesia > Babesia gibsoni. Next base: position 2,293,300 of record CP141526.1, read on the forward strand.
TCAAGCAAAGTAGCTTTGTAATCCGTCTGGTTGGATTCCTCTTTTTCACCTACTTTACATTTTGGTGCAGTGATTACATGGTCATAGTAAGCTTCAACAATATCATCATCCGTTTCTATTGTAACTGTCAGTGATATATGCGTAATGTCTTGGGTTTTCAGAGTGGTGGCAAGGCGGAACCTCCATACATTTTGTGGGATCGGCGCATCACCAAGTCTACAGGAATATATTTAATGTTAGCATGCTTTTAACACACCTTTGAAAGCAAAGGGCACGTTTTACTGATTCCCATTTTCCTTCTAACTGTTTAGGTGATTCTGTTATTTGTATTAGAGTTGATAATGTTCACGTACCTCCTTCGCCTATAGCAACTATGCAACTGTTTGCCGTAGAAAGCATTACAGGACCGTTGAAATAAAGGACAAATATGCCTTTGTCCTTTAAAAGGCAGCACTTTACGAGGTAGAACCTCAATGCGTTACGATGGTAAATGAGCCAGTCAAAGTAGTGCCAGATGCATTGATCATTTGGATCGGTGTAAATGGCTGGCACTATGTTATCCAAATCGCTATCAAGGCTTCCACAGGTTTCAGACAGCGCTCCTCGATGAAACCATGCTGAATAGTTAGAAAAGTTCTTTTCAATCAATTTCCCAAATCGCGCAAAACAGAGCCTGTCCGTTTCGCTGGCAACTCCCAACTTTGGAATTGATTCCAGTTTCTTAAGGTAATGTCTCACGAAATTGGCATGGCTCCATCCGTGAAAGTTACGGCCATCGAAACGGAAAAACAACATGCATAATTCAATTTCCTTATTCAGAACATCTGAAAGATCCTCAAATTTTTTGTTAAACAGTATAGTTAATATCCAGAGACGATGGTGCCATACGGCGTAACACTTAGGTGCCTTTTTCAGAAGCGATTCAGTGAATACAAGTTCATCAAGCAGCAGTAAGTGAAGCTTATCTGCTGAATGACTGTCTTGCAACAGGTAGTTTTTGCGATAGTTCCACGATGGATAAAACTCAGGCATGAAGTCTGTTATCTCGCCAGATAGTGCAAACATCCTTTCCATCTCTTTTTCATCTCCCATCAGGCATCCCTCTGATTTCAATTCCAACTCGCTCCGACGAACATTGTCAACGAAGTCGTCTAAAAGCTTAAATCCCTTCTTTAACTTCTCAGCGAATGCCTTCTCCTCCTCTGGAGTCTTGTAGAAATCCTCTCGTCGAACTCCGTGCATCTTGTCTATATAAATATATTCGATTGAAGAGACAAATTTTGGTCCTAATGGAAGACAAATAATGCTATCTTAACAAAATGTCTGTGCCCATTGAGTCGAATACTTCCTCTAAATTTGAAATTCCACCAAAGAATAACCTAGACGTATGCCTTGTTCATCCCCAATGCTGGTATATATATAAGGGTATTTCGTGTTCTTTATGGATCTGAGTCAGATTCTCACTTCCAAACCGGTCTATATTGTCGTGATTAACCCCTGTTACGAATGAAGATTCTCCATTCTTTGCCCATACGTAGAAAGATGGGATAGCTCTAGGTGTAATAACGTGGCGCTCCCTTATTGATTTCACAACATCATACCTGTTAAAGATAACAGATGCATTGTATGACCAACAGAAGACTGCATTTTTTACATATTCTTATGATTGGTGCCACATATCTCCACTACATCTTGAATGTGTGGAGGTGTTGTTCAACGCCTCCCACTTAGGTTCTCATGGAGGATATTATAAGGTATAAATAGGTTGTATTTGTCACTTGTAATGTGTTATAGGCAGCGTAGTGATATGGATGAGCTCTTAGATATGTTTCACGTCAGTTCAATGAAAAGAACTCGGTATTGTCGCCACAGCTTGCCGCAACCTATCGTAAATCTGTTTGAAACGTGGCCCTGATAACAGGTGTAATGATAACAGTAAGATGAATGAGCAACCAATAAATGATGGACACCGGTGAGCGGACGTGGAATAACGGCACTGTGCCGAGACGCATAAAGGTCGTTCAACTTGAAGCGTACCATGTGCTATCTGCTCTAAAGGATTACTTCAAGAACCCAGTAACAACTAGCAGTCTGGTTCCAGTTCTAGGTGCCGATAATGGATCCGGGAGAGCCTTGCAGGAGGCCTCCTTAACTAGGTCCTTCAAGCATCTCATCGCAAAGGCGGTACCAGGTGAAGACATATTCGCTGATTTCGGGAACATAAAGCCATTTCTGGACGTAATGAAGACATGTGATTCGAAGCAAAGTAAATTGATTATTCGCTGCTCAGAGGCCATATGCAAATTTACGCAGTGCGATGCTGACAAATTTAACCACAAAGACACATCCGACGTTATCAATACAACTTTTGAGGAACTGGTAGGACTTTTCTCGACCAATGTGGAACCTAAGGAAGATTTGTTGACTCTTAAAATATTGAAGGCGCTTCGCAGCATTCTTCACTCAAGGGGCGGAAATCTAATTACCAATGCAAACATCTGCCTTATGTTCAAAATGCTTGCAACGTTATTAACAGCTAGACGTAATACAGCAATAAGGAAACTTATACACGATGAGATTATCAAGTTACTCCAAGATTCCCTGGGACAATACAGCAGGCACACTTCAAAGAATGCCAAATCTAAAACACTGGCCAGACGTATAAGCAGCACATTTATCTTCATCAGTTTGTTTGTTGTTGACACAGAGGGCTACTCCTAATCCATTTAACTTCCACGTTGAGGACTCCTTTCTGTCACCGGAGGACAAAGACACTCTAGCAAGATTTAGGAATGACCTTTCTTTGTTATCACAAAATGTGATATCATTCCCTTCTTTGTGGAACGAATTTTGCTACGATGTTGGATTCGTTGGCTTGGAAACTCTAAATCAGATAATGGAACTCAGGGAGCTAAATGAGAGGCATTACTCCATTGTGCTCCCCATCGTCCAGGTCTTTGTTACTAATGCCATTTATCGCATGTGCTTCACAGAATCTCTATCACTCTACTCGTTAGTTCTCAGGGCACTCAAAAATTCTTTGTTTTGCTTCAGGGTGCAAATGAAATCACAGACGGAGGCACTGCTTTCTCATATAGTGTCTTCTGTGGCCAATTATGTAAATGGGACAAAGACTCAAAACTTCAAGAATGATATTATCGAGATGAATCTAGAGTTCCTCGTGGATATATGTCACGATTCCCAGCTTATCATGGAAATATACGCGAACTATGACTGTGATGTAAGGTGCATTAACCTGCTGGACATGCTCATCAAGAGCATTGTAACTTGTCTAGGGGTCGCTCAGGATCTTGACACAACAAAATCCAGTGATGACCAGACAAAGGCAAAGCCGTTAGCTAATAGGAGTAGTGCTAGGAGGAAGTCAAGCTCCGCTGTGACCAAACAGCCTGGAGAAAACACCAGTGCATTTAACCCAGAATACATGGCGTTACATGCCATTCAAGGAATTTTGAAAATCCTAGCATTTGATATGCCTATTGGTGAAGTTGATGCCAAACCGGAAATAGAACCTACCGTTGCAAAGGCGAAAATGTGGAAGGAGAAACTAGGGAAGGCAGCAAGTATATTCAATACCACCAAGCTCGGAGATGACTGGATACCCCTTATGAAGGAGATGGACATGCTGCCAGAAGAACATACACCTAAAGATGTTGCCATGTTCCTGAAATGCATCCCAGGCCTTGATCTGGAAAAGGTGGGTGAGTACCTTGGAACACACAAAAATCCTGCCTTCATGGATCAAGTAAGATCCCAATTTGCAAAGCTACACAACTTCGGCGGCATGCCAATTGTTATGGCTATAAGACTATTCTTGTCGTCCTTTAGGCTTCCTGGAGAATCTCAACAGATTGAGAGGATCATTGAAGTATTTGCCAACACCTACTTCGAATCGCAGCCTTTAGTCGAAAGTAATGCGCAGAATGAAGAAGGAAAACAAAAGAAAGACGAAACCCTTCCCGACAATAAGAAGCCCAGATGGGTTGTGCAGGAAGCTTTGTTCTGGCAGCTGAATTTCACTTCATTCGGAATAGCAAACCTAGGTTCCATTAACGACCATGATGCAAATGAGAATGAAACGGCATTTGAGCGCTTTAAGAAACAATTTATGCAAAATGAAATGGAGAACATATTGACCAATGAAAGAACTAATCTCATCAATGATGCAATAAAGGATGAGGCACTTATGAATTGCGTGAAGTTAAACAATCAAAAGACTTCTCCGGTCGTGGAGGATGACCCAAAGATAGCGAAACTCAAGGACCCAAAGGAAGTTGAGGGGATAATTAAGGATGGATTTGCATACGTTGCCAACTCTGATGTGATTTTTGTGTTGTCTTACTCCATAATCATGTTGAACACAGACCAACACAACTCTCAAATCAAAAAGAAAATGAAGCTTGAGGACTTTGTGCGTAACAATAAAGGGATTAACAATGGTAAAAATTTGCCTTACGAATTCCTAGAGGACATATACACAACCATCAAACACCATGAGATCAAACTCCATAAATCTGGTGAAAAAAATAGCGCAGTTGTTCAATATGATGATTTCTACTGGGTAGATCACGTTTTGCAAAGACAACGACTAATGGGAAGCTTCAACATAGACCTTTCTGCAGATATACTGGATATAAAGCAGGGCATATTCCACCTTCTCTGCAACAATAACTTTGCACAGGCAATAAACAACACATTCAACCATGCACAATCTGTTCCATCATTGAAGAGGTGTATACGGGTGCTTTGGCTTATGATGAGAATTGGAATTGTGCTCAAACAGAATGATATAGTAAACGAAATATTCCAGATGACAAGTATAAACGTCTCTGATTCCCTCGGTTACAAGTGTCAATTATCTCTGGCCTTTATCTTAACCTCATTGGCGTTGGCATCTGACATGTTTGACAGGAAGTCGTGGGAAAAGACTATGGACACAATGATAAAGTTGTATTACCTCAACCTTCTTCCTTTGTCTTTCGCGGCGCTAGATATAGACCCCAAACTTTATGGAGCCTGTACAGATATAACAGATATGTTGGTAACCCCTACTATTAGGTTCAAGAGAAATTCGGATCTTAAAAGGGGGGCAGGATGGTTAGGAGGTTGGACCAACTTCATTTCATTCAGCAAGCCGGCAAGCTCAAGTAACATAGAACTAACTGACGACGATGATGATTTCTATTTAGATGAAAGCTTAAAAGCGGAAACTGAAAATAATGAAAAGGGAGTATCGCCACAGCCGTTCCTATTCTTGTTTGATGTCCAGTCTGGTTGTGAAACTACCATGTACAACAAATACTTCAATATGGAGTTACTAAAACAAGGAATGAGCCCTATAGTGAAGAAAGAGGATTCTGAAGCTATCAATGAGGTAACACAAGCATTTAGCAGTGATGGGGACAAGGATGAACTGCTTCCGCAGGTTCTAGCATACATGAATCTTAGACTGGCATTCTTGAACATTTACAACATTAACAGTCTTTTCATGGGTGCTACAACAAACGTTAGTGTTTACAGCTACATTTCCTTCCTAAAAGTTGTATTCGCAAGGGCTTTGGAAACCACTATTGAGGAGAGGGAGATAGACACCGTCAAATCACCCCAACCCTATCCACCTCTACATGCACAAGGTACGCAGACATCAACGAAAGCTGAAGGCGGGTATGCACAAGTAGGTGCTTTGCTTGAACCTTGTCACAGGGAATTGACCATTTTTAGGTCAGCAGTTGAGCCTGTATTCATCCTAGGTGTTTTCACAAAGTCGTGCAATTTCGTCCTAGAGAGAACCAAATATGCTCTCAAAGAGAATTACGATCATCTTGATGAAGAAACATCCGAAATGTTCAAGGCTACCGTAATCTGTTTGGTTAAGTGTTTCCATCTTCTAGGTTCCGCACTAATCGTTCCAGATGCAAAGGCACATATCCCATGCCCAGATGATGTTTTGAAGACTCTGAGGATATTGAATGATGGCGATACTCTTTACGAACAGATTTGTCAGGATGAAACATGGTCACCCTCAGATGAAGCTAAGAAGCGGTTACTGGATGCAGTAGGTAGCGACAACGTTATGTCGACATACGTGCCAATAATAATGCTAAAGCTTGTGGTTTGGTTAACGAATAATTCAAACGTTAACGTCAAAATGCCAAATGGCTCTCCAAGACATGAAAGTGATAAGGAGTCGAGAGATGACTGTGCCAGTGATACTCAGACATCACAATCAAATGAGTATAATAAGGACGATGATGACGGAATCAATTGGCACGAAATATGTACATCTTTAAGTGCATGGCTCTTACATATGTTGGTTAATTTCCACAATGGAGTTTTTTACAACCATGTGGAATCTGTGTCTAAGGTACTTGCTAGCATTGTTTCCAACAGAGACATTGTGGTAAATGAATACTTCATAAAAGTGACCTTGGCAGCGACACAGCGTTTAAATCATCCATCTGTTCCATTCCAACTGGACGAATCACTTGGAAAGCCTAAGCTTAAAAGGGAGAGAAGACTGGTGAGCGTCATTGAGCCTGTGATACAACCCTTAGTGCGTAGCAAGCGCCATCAGGCACTACTTCAGTCTCATACTACCATCAAGTATTTGTTCCAGACGCTTTTGACAACGGCTTTGTTTGGTGGTCAATCGGAAAAGTCACAGGAAGAAAACTATAATGACGGATATTTAGCTATCCAACTACTTGTTGAGTTAAGAACTTTCGGTAATCAGACGGCTAATGAGGAAGTAATATGGTTGTATGTAATACATGCCCTAACAATTATATGCTTCATGGGACCACACAGATTGTATCTGGAGTCCATGAAAGCACTTGGTAAACTCCTTTTGAAAGAAAATGCTCCAACTGGAAGATGTTCAAAAATAACGCACGTTGTTAGGATATTCGATTATGTTCTAGCCCCTAGCCTTGCAAATAAACTACAATATCCGTTGTCATATGCAAGGGTACTGCTGCCTGTAACAATGGTTCCTAAAGAGGTTGCAAGAACAAAGGATATTATATGGGAAATCCCCAATCCATTCAGTTCCGATATCTCAAAGGAAGATCATCAGCCACTTTGGATGCAAAACGTCATCATGGGTTATATGGCCTCCCATAAAAATACCAATGCGGAAGATCTCAACCAAAGAAAAGCAGTCATGTCAAATCTGATATGTCAATACATGCTTTCCAATATGCATATCTTAAATAGCATGGAGCTGGAAAAGGCAAGCGAAGATGTGATTAAATTTGCTGCAAGCAATCTAGAGTGTCTACTATAGTGAGTTTAAATGAATTTATATTGACTATTTGCAGTTCATCTGACCAAGAAGCATGCTCTGATGTGTGTATAAAGCGTTTCATAACTGTGACGAATTATATACTCAACGTCATCATCCTAAGCAACGGCGACGAATACAACGACGTTAGCAGTGACACCTATGTTGAGTCGCTGAAGAACTTCTTATTGGTACTCTTGACATCACCAGAGTTGAAGCAAGCGACTGAAAGCTGTCTGCAACACTTTACAAACGATGTGGAGTTGAAGGAATGCATAAATCTTATCCAGGATTTTGTTGACATAACAAATGCAAGTCCAGGAGAATACGTTTTGGCATCGCTCCTATCTCATATATTTTCCACTTCTGAATTCCTGAAGGATCTGTTCCTAGATATCCTTAAGGTTGTCTTTTTCACGGCAGACGCTGAGGAAGAGCTGGATGCAGATGCTAAGGAAGAACAGGGTACAGAAGCGGTAGACGATCAAGGTTCAGAGAAGTGACATTTTGTCAGTAATGTGTTCAGGAAAAGTCACTTCTGTTACTAAAAAGTATAGGGAAGGGCTAAAATTATACACAAAGACTGCCTGAGCCACGTTAGCTAGATTTGCTTTCTCGTGGCCATTATTAATCATAATATCGTATTTTATCAATGATTATGTTATTTAGCGTTTCTTTTGCCGTTATTTTTGTTCACATAGGAAAAGATGATGTGTATGGATTATCACAATCCGTATAATCATGAGAATTTTGAGGTATTATCTTTATTCATACTTAATTGTTTACTATTTACCCTCAATCATGATTTAAAAGGACATCGCTAATTACTGCTTTTTGTATTTGTGCGGTTTAGTAGTGTCTGATATATATTCACCCTATTTGTATAATAGAGCAACACCTTAAAAGGCCTAAAATGATTTCAAAGGCTGGTCTACATCTTATTAATGTGTGTTCGCGTGAGAAGATAGTTAGGAAGGCTGCCAATTTATATTACGTCACTCGACATTTTCATGCTGCCCATGCGAATTCCCAGGAACATATATCATATATCAAAGAACTGCGCAAAATTACAAAGGGGGGCGTGGCAGCATGTAAAGAAGCTCTCATTAAGTCAAACTGGGTAAGCATTCTTCTGATCACTGCATTTAAGTGTTTCGCAAGCCTTGCAAGGAATTAATGGTTATACAGGATATAGATGAAGCTATAGCTTATATTAGACAGAAACAACAATCTAGTTATAACGATATTGATTCTGTAAAACTAATATATGGTAGGTATCATATAATCATTTGGCACAAAACCCTCAGGCAAAATAGCTGTTCCAACTGATGTATCGATCTGCAATATTTCCGTTATTGTGGAGCTCAACTGCAACTGCGACTTCATTACATCCAGTAAGGAATTTGCACAACTATCGCATACTATCAGAAATGCTATTCAACTTCATGTGGATAAGGGTGCTTATGAAGGCATACAGAGTAGTCCTGCTGGATTAAAAGCGCTCAGCATCGATACCTGCAAAGATATCACATTAGATGAAAAAGAACAGATAACGATTGGGGAAAAGTTAAAGATTGTATCAGGTGAATATAAGAGGGCTATCGCAATATCCCACGTTCTGGTATTAAACAATGCCAGTAAGTCATGTTACCGTGGGGTATATGTTCACAAAAGGGTAGATACTAAAGATGGGACAGTAGGAGATAGGGTTGCCGTGGCAAGCATAAAGTGTGAACCTTCTGGAAAAGTAACGGGAGAAGCACTTGATAAGAAAGTTATGGAGTTTGCTAAATCCATCGCTGTGCAGTTGGCAGCGAATCCGCCGTTGCATAGGGATAAAGAGACGACACAGTCAGGAGGTGAAAATGAGACCTTAATGCAATCATTTTTGGATCAGTGTTGGTTACAGCCGGACCAGATTGTTTCAAAATTAAATAGTATCTCTGAAATCCTAGGTGTGGCCAAACCAGATATCATGTCAAACCTGACAGTACGCCATACCCTCGATATTCTAGCAAACATTCTAGATGTTGATGAAGTGACAATAACCGATGCAGTATACATGAAATCCGGTGAAAATATGTTGATATTGCATCAAAATTAGATAGTTTGATACAGCCCCATATTTGAACTCTACAGTTAATGTTGCAATAGAGTGAGCACTCATATCTATACGTTTATATTTGACTCCAAATAGTCAGGACGATGACAAATGCACTACTTTTATATATAACTCTCTTAAATGCTTTATTAAGACTGTATTGTGAAAATACATCATAGTAATACGGGTTACAATATGTGGATCAGATTAAATTTATTTCTCCAATGATAACTTCTGAAGCTGCCCAGTTCGTTATGATTATAACTAGTACAAAAGAGACATAATAACAGTCATAAATATTATACTGATGATGCTGCCCTACAGAAACTACATCGGCATATGGCATAATTGAGCAAAGTATAATCAATGTATCATGAGGTGAGTGGCCTTAGTTGCACTCAACTATATGACATAAAGCCAACTACTATCAATATAACGTATTTTTGTGTGGTAATATTAGGAAAATCTGTTACTGCGAGGTTTGTGAAATTTTCACATCACAGTTCCAAAGTAGAAAACAACGTCAGTCGTTCCTTCATTATTTACATCCATAGTGGTATCGGGATAGATAAGGAAGGCTTGCCCATATTCTACATGTACAATATCCAGTTTTTTCTCAGATCCCATCACCTGCCCAGCTTCATTACTAAATCCGATAGTTACAGAATCATTGGTTTCCAGAATGACTCCTATGAATGGTTGTTTATCATTTCTAAAACACTGCGATACACGGGTTCTACTAGGTACAAAAAATGACCATGTAGCTAAATTAGACGTTGGATGTAAGGGGCGATAAATATTGATATGTGGGGAAACCTGGTATGGCTTAACGTAATATGCCGTTTGGCACAAAGGGTTGCCATTATCACGTTCAAATTCCAGCAGTTCAATCACAGCTCTGACATCCTTTGGTTTTTTTGTCAGACCACACCTTATTACGTTGTCACTGTTGTTCATCAGCTCTATACAGTCTCCACTTATGTAGCTGTGAAGGGTATTAGGAGGAATAAAACAAGATTCTCCCACATTTAATTCTACGGCATTCAACAAGAATGCAAATAAAATGCATATGTCGACACCGTGAATATCTCTTAGGGTCAGGAGAACCTCTTCAGAGAGGTCGTGATTGTCTCTCCCTTTGATAGCCCCTATAAGTTCATCAATTAGCTCCACATTTGGTTGTCCCATTAAAAGCCGGTGACAAATACGAACGTAGGTATCGCTACTATTTGGTTCAGTATCAGTGCTTATGATTACTAGCAACTCTTCGCCTATGAGCTTCGCGAATGACTCGTAGCGCCTGGCATAGACCAACGTTTCAGAGAGAGGTCTAAATCCACAGAGCAAACGAAATCGACTGACGGCAACGCACATCTCTGGTTTGTCTTGGGAGTCAACGATGCTTGGGTGACCCTGCTTGCGCATCCTCATGGCGCTTTTTTTGTCTGGATGTATCTGCATGCTTAACGGCTTTGCTACAGAGAGAACCTTGAAAAGAATAGAAGGCCCTTCTATTTCATGCCCATAAATCTGCAATCCCATGGATCGATATAATTCTGAAAGCCTCTTTCTTTCAGTTTTCTCCAATGATGTGCCGCATGATTCCACAGGATGGTCAACTGTTTCCAATACCTGAATATTTTGGCCAGAATCAGTTGCCGTCAGCATAACAACACATTTCCTTCTACAAGCAACTACTGAACAAGGGGCAGAATCGTGATCCCCCACCCACAATTCCGCATAGGGCTTCCCCTTATTTGTAGAATGCGATTCTTCCATATGTCTTCCATTAGTGAAAAGTCGGTACACCAACGATGATTCTGACGGCATACCCCAGTCATAGCATTGTACTATGGGTTTGATGCGATAGACATAACCTAATGTGTCGTTAGCCATTAGTTATGATGTTGGTAAATGCTGATATAGACTGCTCACAGCGATTACGACAAATTAGACAGGTATAAGGTGGAAGTCACAGAAAAGGGGTCATCTTCTACATTAAGATCATATAAGGAAGAAATATAGTCTGGCGTTAGGGGGAAATATGTATCAATTACCTATAGAATTTGAGAACAGTATGCTCCCCAGTCGGGTAGCAGCACTATATACGCTCAACAATAAGGTGAATAAGGGGAATTAGATACCTTAACATGTATCAATTGTATAAATCACCTTTGTCAGTATGATATATACTGGAATACTAACAATATTGCAGACTTACTCGGTGTGTAAAATGGACACTCAGAAGGTGACCAGCACTTCTGCGTCTGTGTCCACCGGGAACCAGTTATTGGTTCCTAAGATGCCGAGATACACATATTATTTGTCCAACTATCAGTATCTCGGGCCATCGGTCAATTACGCCATTTCTGGAGATGATGATAAGGCACATGTCTCCTCACCGAGATTTGGACTCGATTTGATTGGTGATGACGTTACCTTAGACACGCATAGTACAGTCCCAGGAGTTGCTATTTCAGCTGTACCGTCTGATGGAGGAGTGACAAAAGTAGGTGATGTTGCCACAAATTCTTGTGACACATATGACGTTGACGTTACTTCTCCACGATTCGGGAAAGCGAATAATCCTGATGCTGCCAGGGAGCCTGTAATGAAGCCAAAAGCGAATTGCATAGGTCCGGATGATGAGTTGTGCTCTGCATCTGTGGCAGATGAGTACTCAAATTATTACCCCGACGTTGGGTCGAATGCTGAAGAAAATCGCGAACCCGGTGGCGGTATAGTGATCGACCAACCCTTAGCAGACAAGATGTACCAGTGGACGTCTACCTATGCTTCTGGAAACATGGAAGAATTTAGGAAAAAGCAGACCCAAAAAATGCAGGAAATAACTAACGGCATGCTATCAAGTAGTCCATTGGAGGAGTTTCCAATTAGGTGTATTTTTGTAAAAGGGGAGACAGGATCAGATGGTAAATTTGATCCTCTGTATATTAAAGTTGGTGACACTCTCGCCAACCGTTATCAGGTTTTCGAGATACTGGGAAACACTCCGTTTTCTGTAGTTGTCAAGGTGAAGGATGATGTGACAGGTGAAATGAACTGCATCAAAATCAGCATGCCAGATACAACAAATCAGGCCATTGGTAAATTTGATCCTCTGTATATTAAAGTTGGTGACACTCTCGCCAACCGTTATCAGGTTTTCGAGATACTGGGAAACACTCCGTTTTCTGTAGTTGTCAAGGTGAAGGATGATGTGACAGGTGAAATGAACTGCATCAAAATCAGCATGCCAGATACAACAAATCAGGCCATAGACGAGATTAACTTGTTGAAAATACTCAATAAAAGGGATCCCAGTTGCTCCCGTGGGATAGTCGTACTTAAGGACTACTTCTACTTCCGTGGATGCATATTCACTGTCCTTGAACTCCTAGGCGTTAATCTATACCAGGCCACGAAGGAAATGTACGAACAAAGGAGGATACTTAGCTCGCGTACAAAAATAACTGAATCCATTACACCAACCAAAGCTGAGGAAAAACAGGGCTGGGCATTGAGTAAAATCCGTCAGATTGCACTGGATGTACTCATATCGCTTAAATATATGCATGGCCTGGGTATTATTAACTGCGACTTAAAGCCGGAGAACATCGTGTTAAACAACGTTACAGATTCACCCATTGTGAAGCTTATAGACTTTGGTTCTAGTTGTTACATTCAGGAGCAACTAAGTAACTACATTCAAAGCCGTTCGTACAGGGCACCCGAAGTTATACTGGGGTTACCTTACGACACACAAATAGACTTATGGAGTTTGGGATGTGTTTTATGCGAGATTTATATTCAACGTATCCTTTTCCCGAGTGACAACAATGCAACATTGATGGCGTCTATGATAAGTTTGCTAGGGGTGCCGCCAGTATACATTTTGCAGCACAAGATGAACAGTACCTTCATGGTTTTGCCTAACGGAAACGTGGCTGACTTGGCAATAACTCCTGAGGTAATGAAAAACTCACAAAGACAAAACTTTTCTGATGTTCAATCGTCCATGATGTGCAACATGTCACTTAGTAACTCGTCATGTTGCTGTCCAACAACCACGCAAGCAGGGAACAAGACGGAGATCAACACCAATGCTGAGTTGGACTCAATGGCTGATCTCAACGAAGACGAAGAATACCAAGAAGAAACAGTAGGACAGGAATTTACAAACATAACTCCAAGGAAGTACTCCATCATGGTAAATGACACAATATGCCCCGGAACGGTAGCTCATGGATTTGAGCAAGGCGGTAAAGGCATAAAGCTAGACATTGGCCATGGGCCTTCGAATTCGAAGTGTGTTCGTATAATAGAGCCCACAAGGTGCTCTATAGAGGAAATGCTGAACCCGTCTGGCTCAAAAGAGCTGGCAGTTTTTGTGGACTTTATCCAGGGTCTTCTACAATACGATCCTCTAGAGAGGCTTACAGCAGCCACAGCACTATCTCACAGTTTCATTACTCAGAAGTAACATCTATAAGACTTATTTGGTATATCTGTTAATATGTGGAAACTTGACACCACGGTGTGTATGATGAGGCGATCGTTTTAATATGATAATCTAATCCACTGAAATAGCTCTCCCATGGAGGAGCCACATATTACACTCTATTTACCCAAGCTAGATCATTGTAGACTATGTGATGGCGAAAACAATGATCTTTTGCTCGTCTGGAGTGTGCCAAAGCTCAACGCCACAGTGGCCGTGGCATCCTATCCTTCCTTCTTGGTAATATAGGCATACATGAAGTTAATAAACTGCAGAAATCGTGTTGCGATACCATGGAGAATTATCTGTTATGGAGAGCAGTAAATTGCTGAAAGATGATAGAGGATACTACATATCGAAGTATGTTTACACTCACCTTGAAAATATAGCTTCAGAAGTGGTTCCAAGAATGTCTTTGTCCAACTGGTCAGCTATGACCCGGAGGATTTCCATATAGTATCATTCAAAGAGCTCCTGCAAATAGGGTCCAGGAAGACAACGATAGAAGAAACCCCTGATGTTATACTTAAAAAGCAGCAACGTATAATTAGTTACTTCGTCACAGGCTGCGCTTTGTCAGAATACATAGACCAGGAGCTGATCAAGACCGTGAAATCTCGGAGGTACTCTTCAGAAAATGAGGGTTCAGTAGACATAAAAAGATGTCTACGTGGCAGAATGAAGGCTACTTCTTTAGGATCTATTGTCTATACCTGCATATCTTACCTGGTGCTGGTCATAGCGCATTTTGCAGAGACAATTTTGTTTGTCACATCAGAAGTTTGTTCGGTTTTAACTTCAACCTGGCTACATAAGCTATCTTCAGTATCTTTAGTGAGCGATAGAATTGCCAAATCAACAGAATTAAAGGGCATATACAACGTACTTAAGCAGCAAACAGGTGTGGTACTCGTGTACATTTTCTCATCACCTGCAGATGTTATGGAATACGTATCGTGGAGACACAAATACCGCAATAGTCTGAATGCACTGTTCTTTGACATGTTTATTGGCATTTTAGAATTCTTGTTTTTCAGGAAGGCTGCAGTCTATTATGTTAATAAACTGAGATTTACTTTTATCACCCTATGGGTGTCATCTTACAAGTTAGTTTTATTTCTTGGAAAACATTACCGTCAGATGCATAACCTATGAATTCACCATGAGGATTGGAAAATACTGCAAGATGAACAACGAAGTGGCTCTGTTTTTGTCGAAACTTTTGCTTAGCAAGATAATTGTTTGGCATGTAATAAAACCGTATATTCGGAAAAACTTTTTTGTTGTGACCAAGATATTCCACTATTCTGCTATACTAGGAGTTACATGGCAAGTCGCTGTGCTTGTTGATCTAATGACGATACAAACAATACACGTTGCATATGCCCATCGTATTATGTTCTTCATAACAAAGTGTTCGCAGAAGTACCTTTTCTCCTTATTGCAACTCTTCAAGTTAGTGACCGTTGTATCAATACATTGGCTGTAGGGGCAAGAAGTGGAACGAAATAAAGCAATCGCTAGATTCCAACGACTACACTCGTGAGCAGCTGTTCCTAGGGACAGTTATTTTCACCCTGTTGCTGCTTATCTATCCTACGATTTGGATATTTTACATAGCAACATTGATTGTTTATTTGCCTATTGCGCTAACGAGGACTATTTCCAGGGGACTTATAAGGATACTAACGAGGGTGCCAACTTACTTCATCGCATACAACATAGTCTTCCCAAAAACATATAAGAAGGACATATGCATAAAATACGGTGAAGAACGTGGAACTATATCTGATATAGCTACGAGTGATATGAAAGAAGGCGTAGATTTGGGACCAGATGGGGAAATAACCACAGTTAATGTGCAAAGCGAGTTGGAGGTAAGATGCAGTCCATTCACAACGGAAACCCTTGTCGAATCTATATTAGCTGGTCTTAAGTCATCTGATAACGACGAGTCGTTCGGGAGTCCAGCCCAAATTTGGCATAATATGATACACACTATTTAATACAATTCATATGTATCCTCTTAAGTTGCAATGACCTGTGGAATATACCACACATTGGACAACTTATACTGTTTGTAGATAATACTATATAATAGAGATGGTTCTTGTTCCTTTTGCGGACGATCTTCACTGTCATTTGAGACAGGGAGAGATGATGGGCCTGGTTACTCGTTACATTAGACAGGGCGGATGGTAAGCTAAAGTCTTCCATATCTCATAATACGAAGCGATCGTGTATTGGTAATGCCTAATACCATCCCTCCGATCACCAGCTGTGCACAAGCTGGTGAATATCGCAGGCAGCTACTGGACATTGAACCTGATGTATCCTTCCTAATGACTCTCTATCTATCGCACGAAATATCTATCGCTGACCTTCGTGAGAACGCCAAGTCTAACTATGTACAAGGGGTTAGTTCGATTTTTCCTGTGAAATGTTCCCAGATTAAATGCTATCCCGTTGGTACGACTACCAATTCACAGCATGGTTTCAAGGTTAGAGCTTTAGACTGTTCTAATCACGCTTCAGTCACTGGAGGAGTTTTATCCCATCTTTTCAGAAATGGAAAAGCTCGGTCTGTCATTGCATGTACACGGAGAAAAGCCAGGGGAGAGCCCTTTACACGCCGAGGAGAAATTCATCACCAACCTAGAAAATGTAGGTTAGGATAAATATGCACCAAAACCGTATAAAACATGAAACATGTAAATGTGAAATAGGTGGCACGTGCATTTCCAAGATTGAAGGTGGTTGCAGAGCATGTATCCACAAAGGCATGCATTGAGGCAGTGGAACGCACCCCTAACTTGGCGGCTACAATAACGGCTCATCATCTATTCATCACTGTAAATGATGTACTGAACAAGACAGACAACATAACACTAGATAACATTAATGAACATATCAAGGACCCGCATCTATACTGCAAGCCACTGGCAAAGACAGAAGAAGATAGGGAAGCCTTAAGAGAGGTTGGTTGCAGATATTATAATTGGTACATAAGATTCCACATTTATCTACAGCTACTTTAGCTGTAAATCCATAAGTAACACTATACATGTATGCTGAATGATTTTAATCAGGTTATTAAAACTAGAAGCAAAAAGTTCTTCTTGGGGTCAGACTCCGCACCACATACAATGTGAGCGTATATACCCTTATTACAATAATATACATTTCAGATTCTCGAAACAAAGTGAGAATCCTCCAGCAGGGGTGTTTACACAACCCTTTCTTATGAACGTTAGTGAG
Source organism: Babesia gibsoni (assembly GCA_035575875.1). Lineage (NCBI taxonomy): Eukaryota > Apicomplexa > Aconoidasida > Piroplasmida > Babesiidae > Babesia > Babesia gibsoni. The sequence continues at coordinate 2,310,463 of CP141526.1, forward strand.
ATTATGTGCTTCATAATAATAGCAGTACCTGGCCACCATTTTCAAAGAAATGGGATGCATGGACTATCTAGAAGATTTCACCAGCAAGAATGGTGCTGAGTTTCTAGGACTTCAACCTAAGGAGATAAAATGGATGAAAGTGTTAGACGAGTCATTTACTCTGCCTAACACCATAGAAGATATGCTGGTCCCCTTCATGGCAGGCCAAAACGTAACGAAAATAGACAATTAGTAACGACTATAGCCGTAGTTTCTGTGATTACGTTTAATACCTTTAGGTTTTCAAGGATTTGACGTAATCATAGAACGCGAAAACTGATGTGTCGTCGGTGAAATTTTGTCCATAGTAGAATGTAGATGCCAAATATGAAGCGAACATAGACCTCGAATATCGCTCTGGTAGTCTCTTTATGATTTCTTCTATGGAAATGAGGTTCTGCAGTGACTGTGGTATCGCCTTATGTAGCACATTTCTGACTAACGTGACGTCGTCCCACAGAGTGTTGGAATTCATGATATCCCCCTTAAGTCTGATGATCTTGCTAGAGAGAATATCAGTAAGATCACAACGAGCTTTCCCGGTACGAACACCCTCGTTCCATAGAGCAGTGAATTCGTTGCATGCATTGCGCTTGATGATGCTTATGATCTCGTTTATGTACTTCTTCCTAAACTGAGGACATTCTCCACCCTTCTGTATAGCCATCGTTTTCTCAAAGGTATCGTCATCCAAAACTAATGCCGCAAGGACTTCGAAGCTACTGCTAGTGACTCCCCCCTTATTAGTTGATGCATCCTTGAAGAGTATCACACCCTTACTCTCCAAAATTCTACGGGCGTCTTGTGTGATAAATACGTTTGCACCCTCAACAATGAATTTGTAGATACATTTTCCATTGTCGTCGAATAACTTGTTAACGTTAAAGGGTGTGACAGACGACGGTCTCCCTCCACAAGGGTTGAATAGATCGACGGAGCACCCTCCAAGGTGAAATTCATCCCTGAACTTATACCCACGTTTCACCACTGTACCGTCAGGAAGCTCAAAATTTACTGCCTCCTCAGCAACTTTGAACCCTCGCTTTGAGAGAAGGTCAGAATTGTAGTGCATTGCAGAAGTAGGTTCACCCTTTAACCTTAGACCAGCCAACCTCCGTAGTTCCTTTACATCAAGTCCTTCTGGATCATGCAAAACACCACTACGATCAATGACAGTCAGAGTCTTGGTGTTGGATGCCAACAGGGCGTTACTACCAAGGTCTCCGTCTGGACCTCCTGTTAGGAAACGAGTTACATCCTCTTCTTGCATGTCTACCTTCTTGAGCAGCTCATGAACGTAAGCTTCAATACTAGCAGTAGTCATACCAAAGACGTCATGAGGAATTCCACCCATTTCTGGTTCTTTACCAGTTGTGAATGACCTCCAGAAGGGGAATCCACGTACTTTTGCATGCTTCGCAGCCCAGTCCATGAGACCCCCAGTTCCAGTATGCTCATCAGGTCCGAGGAAGTATATTTCATCGGTCTTCAGATGATCCACCATCTCACTGCTTGGTAGCATAATATCAAGTAAGCCATCAACGTAGCACATGAAACTTGCTCGAGTGTATATTTTAGTCACTTCCTCATTGCTTGATTTGTCGAGGAGAATGACACCCTTACTTCCCCCCTCAGCTATGTCCTTGTTCTTCAGACTCTGGGTGTAGGAAAGATTGTAAGCCTCATCGAATATCTGTAGCTTGTTCCTTGTATATGCTTCCTGAGAAGATGACTGTACGACACGGATACCACCTCTGGAAATCTCACTGAACCTGATGTGGAACCCGCGGAAGTAGGGGCCCAATATCATGACAATACCATATGGAGTTTGTGGGTAATCGTTCTTTGACAAAAACGAGGGGTCGAATCGGAATGCATAGCTAATCTTGTCTTTCTGGTAAAAGTTAGAACGAATGACAGATGAGTTGAATGTCAGGAAGAATGACATAATCCTAGCGTATTCCTGGTCCTCGAGAGACTTGATTATTGCCTTCAAATTCGTGCTATCTGGATGTTCATTTGTCCCATCAGGATTGACAGACGGATCATGAAGAGCACGGAAATGTTGGTATAACTGCTTCACTAGACCTTCATTTGAAACCACAGCTTGGTAGATTTGGTGTTGCGTGTAAGGTGGAATCATCAATTTTGACCTAATGTCATACAATTCTGAAGGTGTGATCTGTTCCTTATCCGTCAACCTTTCGATAAGAGCCACATGAGGTCCAATGCTGCCACTGAAGTGTTCAATAAACACAGACACGCAATATGCGTACGCCATCTCTGACACTTCCAAACTTCTTTCGTTTAGAAGAGTTAGATAGATAGTATTAGGAAGAATCGCACACTGCTTAACTGCGTAAATGATAGATTTTACTCTATCCTCCAGAGACAGATCAGGTTCAGCAAGCTCTGTAGGTGGAAGCGTGGTGATGAACATGGTCAAGATGCAAACATTGTTAGAGAGTGGGTCGAGGTACTTGGACTTGGAATAGCACCCATAGTAAGTGATGCAGTCTCCAACTCTGGAGTAGAAGTCACCTTGGATGTACTCACGCCTGAATGCAATGTCAATACGGTAAGTGTTGAATTGCCTTGCTTCCGCGAAAATAGCCAATCCCACGCCGGTATCAGATTCTACCAGCTGTTTATTGAGCTTGTAAAAAATATCTTCAGTGATGGTGTTCCTCTTGTTCTTGTAATAGTCCTTGTCAAGGAGCTTGCTCAGTCTGAGCTCTCCAGGTTCAGGATCAGTGCACTGGAACTCAGGAATTTGGAGAAAATAGATCCTCAGTCGCTCATATACGTTATCGGGATCATCGAACATGGAGTTCGTTGACCTGAAGCACTGCATTCTCCACAAGGGCTGATTGAAAATGCCAAAATTGATGTACCTCTTTTCGAGGTGACGTTCAATTGCATAATTTTGTGAGCTTCTCCTGTTACACAGTGAGGATCTGGAAATCACAAACACTCGCCCATCATGAACCTGTTCAATGAGGGGAAAATAGTCAGAGCCAGAGTTTTCGTGTAGAATCTTCGCAGTAAGCACCGAGACCATGCTATTGGCAATAACCTTAGCATTAGAAGTGCTGAAGTAGAACTCATTCAGTCCCATACGATTGTAGTACTGGTCCATTATCTGGTGGATGGTGTCATCGTTGAATGTTTTGAGCTGCTTCACAATACCGTAAACCTCCTTGAATTGCTCAGCGTAGCGCTCGCTGAAGGAGACGTCACGCTTATCGCAACTATCGGGCACAGATGACAATCCATCATCATGGAGGAAGTTGTCTAGGCTTTCTTTTGAATCCATAGCGAAAAGATGTCTGGACTCCGATATTCAATTGCTGGGAGCAGAAAATCCGTTGGAGCTAACGCGAGTGGCGTCAGCAGAAATATACCAGCACAAAGCGCTGTTGATATAGTTGTAAAGTAACAATTTTAAGTGGTTGGAAAGCAGCTGTTACGGTGCTTTATAGGACCCCATTCCTCAATACGGTTGCAGATTGGGCAAGGATAAGGAGAAATAAATTGTAAAAATGTGGAAAATATGATCCACAAACACAACTGTGTTATTCAATTTACGGAAGGTTAGTATGGTACCGTAATAGCAGGATATTAAGGGGACAGAATGTGTACGACCTGATGTGGCATGACTATATGTGACAAGTAATGTACACATGAACGCGCTTCTGTTGCTATATGTGTCACAAGAAGTATCCTACGGAGCATGCAGCCTATGTATGTGCCGACTGAACTTCTAAATTTCAGCTCAGGAGATAAAACCGCTACTGCACAACACACCAGAATTGCGCAGAGTGGAGACGCCGTTTAAGACACATGAAAGACCTTTACTACATATATGTGATGGCGCTGTGTAACAATGTCGCTTTTGCTAAACGGAAAATACATACATTACCCAGTTCACTTAAATGTGTATCGTGTACAAACGTTTCCCTGCGTTTTAACGAATTGCACATATCTAACGGGAGGGTTGAATTATATATATGAACATATTAGTGATCGATAGGAATGCTGAAACCAGTTGATTATTAGGACATATGATCTGTAGTCGCCAAAAGACGCCAAGGGTTGCCACATTACACATACGTCCATCTGTATCTATCATTTGCTGCCGCCTTGGAAATATTGAAAACGAAAACGACAGACATCTTATTTTATATTTTGCCATGGAAGGTTACGTTCAGCGACGGGCTTTCCCTACGAACATGGTAACAACACACGGGTTGGTTGGCCTTGCTGCCGACCCTTTACATTTTTATGAATAGATGAATGATAATATGTTAGACGACAAACAAAAGTATTGATTGGTATTATCATAAAACTCACATATCGCTACAAATCAATGACAATGCATACCTATCGGATCTGAGGGGCTTAGAGGAGCAGTTACATCCAGAATGGATTCACTGGCAGAATACTTCCTTGATATTCCCATGCCATGCGCTGCACTGGCCATATATGAGGAATCCCAGGCTCGGATACAGGAATATGTTACCATCGCAGGCCGTGTTAATACCAACAGTGACAGGGATCGTTTGCACATAGAAGTAACTGATGGAGCCAAGGCTTCAGATCCCGCAACAAGCAATGAGAAACAGTGGGATCCAAAGCTTCCCAGCGGTGGCGACTGGCTTTTGTTGCAGAGATATTTGCCCTGCTGTGTATTATGCGTAAGAAATTGGCAACACTACATCCTGGATGATATTCCTACATCCACAACTTCTACATCCTCAGCCAAGGCACCAGGAAATGAGGAAAACGATGTTCACGAAAACAAGAGCGATGCAGACGCTCATGAAGCCGATGTCAGTGCTGCAAAGACACAACAAGCACCTAAAGAGATAACCGGGTCTATGAAGTATCTAACTGAACTGATCAAGGAAGATGTGGAGAAGTGTCTGGTCTGTTATAGGAAAAACCTGTTGGATAGGAAACCAGTGCCAGGAAAGATCATGTTTCTCATACTTTTAAGGGAAGGCACAAAGAATCCACATAAGGCAGTCAGCGGTTTAAAGCTACTGAACCCAGCAGAGGTCGCTGCAATATGTGTAACAAGTGGTTCTGACGATATTTCGTCCAAGGTATTAAAACTAGAACAATTGGTTTACGATGTATGTGAGTCATACTATGACAAGCGTATAACCACTCTGACAAAAACGATAAACAAGGCATCGGGTAATTTATCTGTTGCTACCAATGAATCTGCAATTATACAATTGTCCATTCTGAACTTCAAATTGGGTTACTTTTGCCAATTCCTAGGTCGCTTCAAGGAAAGCTCGCAGGCACTATCGCAGGCGTGGAGGCTTCTTACTCCATTGGCCACACTATCTCCGAAAGATGAATACATTACGTTCGGACTATATATTGCGCTGGAAGTGATAAAGGTTCGCTTCGCTGTGTCTAACCTTGTGGATGCGCTAACCTTCGCATTTGAGACAACTACTTTTTTCAGGAAGGCTCTAAAGGAAGAAAAAGGTCAATTTTTGTATCATAATGTGTTATACACATTACAGCATGCTGTTGCCATACATCTCGATCGTGCAGCTGAGTTTAAGGAGCTCAAGGCCAACAGTCAACTTAGACAACATGCTGTCAACTTTTATAAATGGACCATAATGCATGCGCTGCAGTTAAGATCATTACTACTAAGGAGTAATGAAGAATACAAAGCGCCAAGACGGTTTGCAAATATTCTTCTAAAGGATGATGAAGACTTCCATTCATATTACGACGAGGATGCCCTCTCAGAGTGTTCTGAACCCAAGAATATTTCCAAAAAACTGGAAATTCTTACAGAAAGATTGTTAGTACAGTTACTTGATCTGTTGTCGACGTTCAGTTCTTATAATACCTTATTTCAGGTGACAGAAATGTTAGGTGATTCGTTGTTGTTGTCTGGGAAGCCAGTAGAGGCATTTTTTGTTTACTCTAACCTTGGAGACTGTCTTATCAATTCAACAACAATTGATATGGAACACATCCTTAAAGGTTGTTCTTCGGTTGTTATTGTAGAGGAATACAGGAAACGAATTGCTCCAAGGACGCCCTCTCGTGTGGAGTTGAGTCGTGAGGAGCATGCCCTTAAACTGATTCCAAGCTACATTAAGAGCGCTACGACATTAATTCTTGCTGAGAAAAAGCATCAAAAATGTTGGTGGGTACTCTATAGGAGGGTTCTTTCCAAGATGTTGGTATCCTTAGCCTTTATCCTAAAGAAACCAGATGCGCTTCCTGTATCTATAAAGGAAACATCCTGTCTGCCCATAGATGTTTTAGAATCAATGCAACTGGGAAGGTTTTCTAATGATGAAACGAATCGTGTGTTAGACGACGGTCTACTGAATGAGACACATGCCAGAGAATATACGTTGATAATGGTGAAGGCGCTAATGACTCTGCGATCCGTAACAGCAGATGATTTCGACTGGGATTCAGTTGTTGTGCAGTGGTTGTCAAGTTTACCCTCATTAAATAGCGTTAATACTGCGGTTCTTTTGAACAAAAGTCATCGAGCCCAATACATGCTAGGAAGAGAAAAGATTGATAGGAACTCCATAGCAACTAAACTGCAGATTCTAATAAATTTCCATGTGGATTTGCCCTTTGCAATAGAAGTCTCTTGCGTCACCATATGTACTACAATTGGTACCTTTAACTTTGAAATTGCTGGAGTGGTTACCAAGGAAAAACACGTCGAAATTTACACTCATTGTGGAAATGACTATTCAGGTTATCATATGGGGAAATTGACCAAAGATATAAAAAAGCCGTTATCAAAGGCACTGAAAAAGTCTCCAAGAATTTTGTCCCTAGATGGCAACAGCAATGTATTTTTGGCAATCACATGCCCTCCAATAAACAACGAATTCATGTTGAAGAATTTCAGCCTTCTAGGGATTAAGCTACTCTGGAAGAAACAGCTGAGGGACGGGATGAGCGTAAATATAGCCTGCCTGCTACCGTCCTTAACTCAGTACGCGCGCCTGGGTATATCGTCAGCTGAGGAAGCACTGTTTAAATCGGATAGTATCAATGAAGACTACGGCATGCAGGAAGATCTCTTCAAGTTAGGAGAATCCACTTCCATTTTACATGCGGAGGAGATGACAAAAATGATGACAGCGCATCTCACCGATAAGAGTGCCTTAATGGTAGATGCCATCGTCGAGCTCATTAACACACCAGAGCACGCTGTAGACACTGATGGAAAGATGAGATGGGGATTACTAGGATCTCGTTCTTATGAACAAGTGACATTTAAGATGTTTGTCAACCGTGTTTACTTCAAGGCCTTCATTGGCACAATGGTAGAGGGACATCTGGCACCAGTTACCTGCGTTCTGCTCTACAACAAACAACTACTAACCTCGGAAAACCTAAACAACATAAAGTTTTCTGTAGAAGTAACCTCCAGTGCCAGCTCCTTTTTGTTCTATTCCCTTTGTAAAGATGATGAACATGACAAAGGGAAGATGGTACAATGTGTCAATAACAAGTTCTCATTCACGCTGATGAATTTTGTTGAACTTGGTGATTTCGATTTCGAAATTGCGATGGAGAGTAACGTTGACTCAGATTTAGATACAGTAGTTCCTGCGTTGTTTGCTGATGACGACGGGATATCCAGGAGCATAAACAGTGAAATGGGTGTTTTCCTGGATATTGCAAGGAAGGACTCTAACCTTGGGATTGCGTATATCCATGGTCTTATGAATATTCTATCACATGGTTTGACGACGGTTCAGTTCAATTTGCAGATGCAGCCGATGCACGGGAGAACATTGAAAGCAATGGAGTCCAGTTTCCTCGTTGTGAATGACGTAATAAGTACATGGGTACACCCGCCTGTGCAGTTCCACCTTGATTTGGACACGCAATACGACAACGAAAGCGTAGAATTCTTGAGATTCTTTATTATACGACTGGTAAACAATACGGATGTAAAATATGAGGTAGAATACCTGAAGGTCTTGCATGATGATAAGGTAATAGCGTGTAAGTTAAACAAAAGCATGTACACTCATTTTAACTCAGATAATGAACAGCTAATGGGCTTCTGTAAGCAGGTTGTTGATAACCAATCGATTCAGTGCATGCTATTGTTGCCCTCCAGTGCTACACCAAATAGTTCAGTGGAGATGCAGTGCTCACACTACGTAATTCATCCAAACGCTTTCCCCTTTGATAAACTCCAGCATTGCTTCCACAGTGTGGCAACGGTAGGTAATACTTTTACAAGAATCATTTTTCTTAGAAGACCTCTACAATCTCAGACCAACAAGCCACAGAAATCGCAATTCATATGAAGCACCAAGGCACTGTGGAGCTAGGGAAGCCCTTTGAGCTGATAGCAGAGATAAAGAATCTTACAACGCACACGTTGGTAAGCTATATATTAAATTTTGCTGTTTACATTTAATATCGTGCATGTCATCAATCATGGCTTTAAATAAAACCATATTGCTATCTATTGCTTTTTGGAGGGATAGTTACAGCAGCACTTGATTATTTCTTGTTATATTTGCTGTATTTGGGCTTATATGGGCTTCATATATTTCTGCATGCGAAAACTCTTCTGTATGTGCTACTACGTTCTTATGTAATAATCTAACGAGTGTTCTTTGCTCGTGTCCCATAACGAAACAGGACTGTTGCGTGACTCTTCCCAATACGGGAGATGATAAGGCACCCTTCATGGTTGCCGGGCCAAGGCTATATGAGCTGACTTTTTTCCCACAAGAAGTTTCCACAATAAAGTGGATGTTAATGGCTAACAAGTAAGTTTGCATGTGAAAGCGACATATTCTACAGGTGTGGTCATTACACACTTCCCAGCGTAAAGCTCACACAGCGCAGAAAGGCGTTGTTGAAGAAGGAACACTTTGAGTCGTTTCCATCTAAAGTGCATGCATCACCTAAAAACCTGATGGAAGTCAGAAACTAGTGAAACAAACACTATAATGGTGCTATGAGAACATAGTAGGCACAAAGAGTTCCAAAAGAATCCAAAGATAGAGCTGCGATGTGTATGTGTTGTGTGAATTCATTGCATTCATGGCGAAAGGTCGGTCATGTGAGTCCAGCTACGTGCTTCCTGTAGTTATTAGCGATGTATGAAAGTTTGCGACATGAACATATATGTTCATTGCACGTCATGGATGCACTTGTGACACAGACTGTTGTACGTGTCGTGACACCTCACAAAATTGGGTGTGTATTTCTATGTTGGCATTAGTATAAACATTCCATGCCTCTTTTCGTCTCTTAATATTTAAAATATTTAGAGCATTTAAAAGACAGTTGTCAATCTTGGAGACTACACACTTGGTCTTCACGGTAACGTGTAGTTGCTTTTGCTTTTGGAAATAAGTTTTAACACAAAAGATGGGCCCGTTCAACAGGAAAAACGGGATGTACAGCCCTAAACTCGGACTGTACTTGTACGCCGTTACCACTCAGATGGTAATTGGATACTTCCTGCTTCTCAGCTCACCCAACAAGTTGCATATAGCAGCTCTTCTCAAGGCCCGCACGTTCGACCATCTGAGAGATGCAAACTTGGATATGGTACAGGCAGGAGGCATCCTACACATCCTGTTTGCCATCATGACATTTGCGTTTCTCACTTGTACGCACTTTGTAACCAGATGCTTCAAGATCCCAATGATGGTTTTGACAGCACTGCAAGCTGCGTACTGCAGTGCAACGGCGAGTGTATGTGTATTATACCTCCAGCGTGGTTACCTCAGCATCACGAAGGTCATCGACCTTGTAAAAACCACAGGCTTCGGGTCTGAGAACCCCGTATTCGACAACTTCCTTGTGGAAAACCGTAACCTTCTCTTGGCTGTTGGATTGCTATCTGTGATAGCAACCTCATTCTTCCACAAGGCACATATTGTCAGGGCAACTGATGACACAACCAGAGTTATGGTAGTCGTGCCATGCATCTCTTTTGGTTTAGGTGTTGCCTTCTGCCTTTCTGCCCCTTGCAGAGACTACAGGACGTTCACACTGGGAGTTTTCTGGATGATAGTCTGCACGTGCGGTGATGCAATTAGTTCATTAGGAAGATACTTCTGCCTGAAACCGATCAAATTATTCATGTTGGCTGTATACGCTGCCATATGCATTCTGTCACTTGTTACAGTTGCATACTGCACCACCCTTTACACCAAGGGAAACATTGACTACTCTTCCTACCTTGATATTGTCCACGGCAAGGTAATGAAGTTCGGTGAACAGCATAAACAACTGGAGAACTACGAAATGGTTCGGGATTATTTCAAACAGGTCACCACCAAATACACCGACGAACAGCTGAATGTGTACATGGGAAACGGTACCTTCCTTTTGGTGACTGCATTGCTGTCACTCATTTGCCTCTTCTTCGGCATTGTCGCCTTGCTCTACTCACTTTTCAGAATATTCGACCACAAGGATGATGATACGAAGGTTGAAAACGAGATCAAGGTTGTTGTTGGACCTTGAACCATGATCTTTAGCTGGTGATGTTGTCTATCACCACGTACACTAGTATATGATATGTTTCAACAGACATTTAAAATGTCCGATAATGCCTTAGGTAGTCAGGTATTTTCATTTGGTAAACACAAAGGCAGATCATTTAGAGATGTGTTTACACAGGAATACAGTTACGTCATCTGGGCCCTGCAGATCAAGGAGCCGACTGGCCAGATGCAGGATTTCTGCCGCTACATTCGATCTCTAGGCACTGCCGCCACCGGAGACTCTCCCTTTAAGAATGTGGAAGGAACTACTTCCAATAGTTCAGCATACCCAAGGAAAAATGAGGATGCTGGAAACACCGGTGGTGTGTGCCATGATGGACCCTCAGGAATTAGCAGCCAAGCAGCTAACAGAAGGCCAAATCCACCATTGCCATGCTATACCATGCGAATGGGCGACTGTCTAGAGGCAAAATGGCGCAGAATCAACGCCCAGATGAAGGGAAAAGACTATAAGATGGATGAAGATGATTTGCGTTACGTGATAAAAAAGGCAGTGGCGCAACAAAACACATATTCACATCCATCATACGACGCAGGTACGCTGAAAAGGCCGGCTAGCATGGTGGATACGGGAAGAAACCGTCAAGCGGATTTGGTATCGCAACAACCATCTGGTCAGAGAACAGCTACGGTTATAGCAGGAGCACCGTTATATACGAGTGACAAAGGACTGACAGACAAACCAGGGGTGTATGCTAAAGGTTTAAATGGAGAAAATAAGTCTATTCATGATTTTGGGGTTCCATATGCCCAGAAGCAGGTGAACCAAGCAAGCACTGCCAACATTACAAATATTACCACCACCAACATATTTAGGGGTCCTATAGTCGTGCCAAATGAATGCAAACCACGCGATGTGAATATCTCTATGCCTACACCGTTGACCACGAATAACTCTACGTCTAACGTGTTTAACTGCCATGTAGGACCAATGGATTTCACAGCATCAGGCAAGCCAACTCCTCTACTTCCCGTGAGAAAATCCCCGGATAGCATTAAAGTAGATATTAAAGGCGTTGTTGCGCTGGTTTTGCATTCAACAACGGAATTCCATATATCATTTCAGAAATCAGCATCTGAGGGTAATTCAGTGTGGACCTCAACCCTTCCCTCAAGTTTGTTTGACTTTTTAAGGGCCTTGGAGCCCAATATGGAAATCAAAAAGGATGGAAAGTGCTCCTATGTGGTATTCGAAGCAAGTAAATACGACTCAATACTTAAAGAGCTAAGGAAGAAACTGACAAACTGCAGCTGTCCTGTGGACCCTATCCCAAATTTCATTTTGAGATGCTTTCCTGCATTTTCCAAGTATGCTAAGAAAGTTAACATGCCTGAGAAGACATTACAAGGACTTTCATCGCAGATTTGTGAATACACTCAAAAGAATATGTGTCGCATTGGAGACCTAGTTGGTCATGAGTTATACTCTCAACTCAAACCCTTTCAGCTGGAGGGGCTACGATTCGGAATAAGCAAGAATGGCAGGCTTCTCATAGGTGATGAAATGGGACTGGGTAAAACGTTACAAGCATTGGCCATATCAGCATTCTATTGTGTTGACTGGCCCCTTTTGATTGTTTGCCCGTCGTCTTTGCGTTTTCAGTGGAGAGACCAATGCGTGCGCTGGCTGCCTCATTTAATAACGAAGGACGAAATATGCACTGTTATAAGTGGGAAGACAGACATACCTGACCACACGAAGATTGTGATCATTTCATATGAACTTTACACGTCCAATGAACATTTCAGGCACAGCTTTCGCATGGTAATATGCGATGAGTCCCATTATATAAAGAATAAGGATGCTAAGAGAACAAAGTCCCTGGTACCACTGATAAAGGGAGCAAAAAGAGCAATTTTACTATCCGGTACACCAACGCTAAATACTCCTTCTGAGCTATATGAGCAGCTTTCTGGCCTCCTTCCAGACTTCTGCTCCAGATCAGTATTTGTAGAGAGGTACTGCGAGAAAAAACTGCACTGGTACACGAAGAAGATGATATACAGCGGTTCAAAACATGCCGGAGAATTGCATATATTCTTGGTGAAGACTGTAATGATCCGCAGGCTAAAGGATAATGTGCTTCACGAGCTTCCACCAAAAATTAGGTCCAAGGTGCCTATTGAGCTGCCTAAGACGTTTTTACGTGAGTACAAACAAGCTATGGCCGCGTTTTCGGGTGAAGAAAGCATCGAAGGCGGAAAGGCAAACCTCACTAAGATACAGGAGATGCTAAAACTAACAGGAGAAGCCAAGTCCAAGGCTGTTTGTGAGTACATTGTGCATTTGATAAATTCGGAGATCAAGTTCATCATTTTTGCTCACCACATTGTAGTGCTGGATAACATAGAAGCCGCCTTGAAACACCACAAATGCAATTACATCCGCATTGATGGGTCCACTTCCCAGAATAAGCGTGAAGAATATGTTAACCGTTTTCAGAACGATGAGAAATGCACAATAGCGCTACTTTCTCTTACCGCCTGTGGTGTTGGTTTGAACCTCACGGCTTCTTCAACAGTAATTTTTGCCGAACTTCATTGGGTACCAGGACAAATGATACAGGCTGAAGACAGAGCTCATCGTATGGGCACAAAGCATAGGGTAATCAACATCCATTATCTTATTGCAGAGCAGTCACTAGAGGAGATGATATGGAAAGTTATCAACCGCAAGTGGAAGGACGTCACAGCGACCCTAGACGGAGAAATCTCCAACATAGTGCTCATGAAAGATGAAGAAAAGGAGAAAATAAATGAGCTGTCAATGCAGCCAAAGATTGTGGATTTTTTCCATAATAGTGAAACTCAGGCTAAAGAATGAATTATAGCAAATATACCAATACATGTTTATAGAAGTATATGCCGTGTTTACTTTTGCGATATCACACCTTATTTAACATAAACAATAGTTTTGCATTTGGCAAATCACCCCTTGTTATCCGGGATGTTAGTCTCCCCTATTCCCACGAGTCTGCGGTAGGGCAGAGGCCGCTCAGACACTAGCTCCTGAGGTAACAGGAGGTGAATGTTTTCGAAGGTAATGTCATCGGCATTTACTCCTAGACGGTCCAGCATGTGAAGGAAACGTTTGTTCCTCTTTAACTTTGCGATTTTGAGGTTTGCATCCCTAACTCGTCTATTCATAGTTCTCTTATCCTCTTCCAGGCCTGCCTTGTCAATACCCTCGGGGAAGTAAGTATACGGTGTTAGTTTCGGGCGCTCCCTTCCTTGTCGCAACACCCTGGCTAACTCTTCCATATATTCTGGGTCCTTGTTATCGCTAAAAGATGATTAATTGTAACATACGTAACTTACATTTTATGCTTTTCTATCTCTTCAGCGGAAAGATGCTTCCTGGCCATGCGGGCAAGGGTTCTCCTGCGCTTATCTGAATTCTTGATGGTTTTTGCTAGAGATCGTGCTTCTTTTAGCGCAGATTCTTCCACTGGCTCTTGGCCGCTCTCAGATCCTAACGTGAACTCATCATCGGAGTCATTTACAAAGTCATATCTATCAGAAATGACTTGTTCATACTGGCTTTCATTTAGTGTATCACAGCCAGTGGTGTAATCAGACTCTTTTCCATTTTCATATGAAGAGTCTTCATAATCAGTTGTGTTTTCCGCTTCCTTTGGAAGTGGGCGTTTTGGAAACTTCGTCATCATGTATAGCCTGGTAATTGGATCAGCATATCTATGTTGCTTCATGTACATGTCATACTTGATGGACTGTGTATCTCTATTTACGAAGCTCCGCGATGGTGGAACAGTATCCACAGTTTGGTTTGGAGCATCTAAATCCTGAGTGAGTGCCCTAACCTCTTTTATGATGTCCTGAACATCATCACTTAATGTACTAGGCCTATACAACTCTTCATCCGGTTCCAGCGTTCCCTTTGGAACAGTTGCAGGCGTACCTGGTTCAAAATCCATGCAACTATTATCGTCCATTTGCTCTAAATAAACTTTGTTTTTTTCACCTTTTATAGCATTATCTCCTTCTTCATTTGTTGTGGGTGAGAGAATCGATTTTAATCGTTTTTCTGGCCCAAATATTTCCTCCGCTATCTTCTTGTAATCTTCATCAGTACCATCCTCTTCATTATCCACTGATTCACTGAACTCACCATCAGATTCAGCGTGACTGTGTTCCCAATCGTAATCATCCTCTGCATCGGAGTTACCCAGGTATTTGGGACCATCATAGGAATCCCCTTCCACCTCTGGAGATACAAAGTTTCCCTCACTTTGTGATTCATCCTTTCCTGTAACAAAGTCATCGACATTCTCTATCGATCCCATGAGATGGTTATGGTCATCGACTGTATCAGTTATTAGATTGCCATGCTCTCCTGACTGCTTCCTGAAGGTCACGTCCTTTCCGGCTAGAGTGTTTGTGACTGCAGTGACAGGGTCTATTCCTGCATCCTCGTACATCTTGTCTAAACGACTCTGCCATTGCGTTATGTCATCGTCTACCATAGCACAGGCCCCAGCCAAAGCTGATTCGTCATCATCAACTAGCTTCGGTGAGTGATCAAATGGATTGAATCCTGTTGCTCCACGAATCATATCCGCCAATTCGTCTGCATCTGGATCGTTATAAGATTTGAGGGTGGCAATGACCTCATCTGGATCCGGCGCTCGAGAAAGATGCGACGACCCATCGTCAGAGAGCAGAGACGAGGGTAACAAATCTTCCACATCTTCTAAAAGCGGTTCTCTAGGTTCTCTGTCCTCTATTTTGCTCAAATTGCTCGGTGGCTGGTGGAACTTAGCCCATAGCATATCTACGAATTCCCCACGCTTTTCCGCGTTATTAAGGTCATCATCCATAACACCTTTGAAATTGAAACTGCACCCTTGTACATCCCTGAGAGCTGATGTAACCTCATCAGTCATCTTCTCAAAGTATTGTCTTGGGTTCGTTTCGTCGAATGGAGTGTAAACGCGGCTTTCCCAAACTCCTGGTTCCCCGTACTTGTAAACTGTGCGTTCAAATGGCGGTGGTTCAACGGCGTCATCGTCCAACTCTGCTATTTGCATCGTGAGCTCGTTGTATTGTTTTGTTGCCTTTCTGAATTCTTCTTGAGTCATATTGTCGGCATCATCGTGTAGGGAGTCCCTCTTGCGCATCAGTTCTGATCGTAGTTTGCGGTTTTGAAGGTACATGACATAATCAGTGGAAGAGTTTCTGTTTCCTCCAACTTCTTCCAACAGATTATCATATCCTCCTATCATTTTCATAGTTTCTAGGTCAGTTGCCTGCATTTTCTGTAGCATCGATCGCTGTGCCCCCGAGCTATACAATGACTGCTGTTCCGGCGTCTCCTGACCAGTCATGCATCTTTTTTCCATCTCCTCACTTATAGAATTCTCACTCAGTTGAATGCGATTCTTTATTAGGTCTACACTCTTTATATACAAAGTTGGCACATGGGTACCGATACGAAGGGGCTGCCTGTCAACCCCGGTATATTTCCTCGGCAGCTTTCTGTCATTAGTGTGAAGGAATCCATCAACAGTTGCACCTATGTCGATATAATACCCCAGAGGTGACCTACGACGAATGACTCCGGAGACAGTTTCCTCCACTTTGAAAGAATGAATTGGTCTTCTTTCCAGAGGTGTTCCTGTTGCAGACTCAAGTTTTGGGAGATCCAGTAAACTCAACCGAATAAACCTGCCATCCTCATCTATTGACTTGACGATGACTACTATGTCATCACCTGAACTAATACTGTGATCAACTCGGTCAATCCAACCCTCGCTCATGTCCCTAGCATGAAGGACACCATATGACGTTGAACCTACGTCAACTAGTGCGTAAGTTGGAAATGTAACTGCTACTCTTCCCTTCAGTTTCTCACCCACACGAAACAATACTGGGCTTAGCCGCTTTCGATGTGGTCTAATCTTCCACTTCTGTTGCAAGTGAGTAGGCCTTCCTGAGGCATCAATGGACCTCTCCATCAACATATCCATATCATGCTCTACTATAGCTTTCACTATGCGATTGCTGAGGTATTGGGTCATCAATGGGCATTTGGGAGGTTTCTTTTCCTCAGCCTCGAAGCCTATGTATTCCCTCTCCAGATCCTCAACCTGAGTTGCCGTCAAAGGCAATGCTACCGCAGTTAGACATTGCAGGCGTCGCATCGCATTGCGTTGTGGCGCCCATGGCCTTTGACTGACGCAAGTAAGGCGGTAGCCCTCAGCGCCAGGCACTACAGTAATAGTAACGAAGCATAGCCAAAGATGAACTAGCCACTTCATTTAAGTGCACCTCAAGTTAATAAACATCAAAAGGTAGTTGCTAAAGAGGCATTGCACGTCAGCTCCTCATCTAAGAAATTGCACATACCAAGTAGAAGGCACCTCCAAACTACCACCCACTGCTTCCTCAATGTATTACGTCAGTTGTAGCAATGGACGATCTACTAGATGAATGACTCCGTTATGACATCTTAGGTTCCATCTCAGCACCTTTGCCCCGTTAATTAGGGTATAATCCTGCTTCAGCTTAACGTCTCCACCGTTCTCAACGGAGAGAGTGTGGCCACTCAAGGACAATAAGCTCTCTGGAGCCTGTCTAGGCGAGTTGTACATCAACCAGGGTTGTGCTGGTGAGCCAATAATGTCACGGTGAAGCCACAAGTCACGCGTGAAGTGAGTGCGGACGAAGTTCACTATGCACTCCGGAGATGCCTCAGACAGGTGTTTCAACACCTCTTCCATGCAGCTGTTGACAGGAATGAAGCCTGTGAATGGTCCCGGCAACGATAACTCATGCGATACACCGTAACCTAGGGCCTGTTAGACAAGGGTAGACTAAACATACCGTGAACTGTTTCCGGGTCCAGTAGACCGCCGAATAAACGGGTGAACCTTACACCTTGGCAAGCATTCAAAACCGTCCGACGGATATACTGATGCTCAAAGTGCCAGTAGACCTTCCTGTTGATCACCTCAGGGTCCTTGGTCAACCCTCGAAGACGGCCGGCGTTAATAGGTCTGGGACCCCAATGTAGCGGCCTTCTTGGGTTCATATCCCCTATTTATGCGATGTCAGGGGGAACTTGCGTGATTCCTCATGAATTTTGTCTTATGTCTAAGGGTGTGGATGTGTGATGCTGACTACAGTCTGCGGTAACACATTGCACTATATGACCCTTAACTACGCTTAAATGAGGCCAATATGATATTATAGAGTCCTTTACAGTGGTTGCTTCTGTTAAGCATGCCAGTAATTACCAAAGAATACAATTTAAAAACTATGAAATTTAGGATTATGTTTTAGCGTAGCGATATAGCATTCCCTCGACTATATTCCGATTTTCCATTATATACGAGGGATACAACACGGTAATCATATCAGAAGGCGCTCAATATGGTCCTTAGCTTCAACGATTTGCTGATTAAGGGGGGAACCCTCACGACTGATTATAGCGCAGGAGACCACAGGTCTCGAAACACCACACGCACGGCCCAGGGCAATTTTGCTCTTCACAAAGATGTAAGGAATGTTCTGCAAACAATGACAAAAAGAGCATTGAGACTTACCTTGTCCTCACAAACTAGGGGCAGATGCAGTATAATCTCAATAGGCTCTGCGTCGGCAGCGAGAATGATGACTTCTGCCAATCCACGGTTCAGAGCTTTAGTGGCTACAACCTTGTGAAACACATAACATTACACTTACCCTCATTAGCCCCTTTCTTGAGTTGCTTGTAGTTACAGGCCTGTTGGACGAGGTCCAACAGAACACTGTTCATCTCTTCCGTAGCCAACGGGAAGGCTTTGGAAGCGTTATCTCCAGAAGCCATTGTGACGATTGGTTCAGTCCACAAAATGCGCCTATATAGTCTGTAAGAACAACGGAACCGTCGTATGTGGAATCAGCGACTTCCGTATTTTTTACGCGACAACAATACACTTCAGTAAGACGATTTGAAGTATCCTACTATTGCGTATAGTATGCATAAATCGTCTCCCCGGTTACAGTGTGGCAGCCCGAGATATACGGTACAGCTAATGTAGCCTTTGGGGTGGCACAGTGGTAGGAATGTTCAACTATGCTTTGACTCACGGTATCACGACAAACACCACTGTTTTTAAATTTAGTATTGTAAGTACACGGGTTTGGGTCCATATTAACGGCAAAGAGAGGGCCCTCCCTCCCCCGCCCCCTGGGGCGCCGAACGCTAAAGCGTTCAATTGCTATTTTTACGCTCTAAGGAAGGCTTCTCTGTAGTACACTCGTAATGTTTACAAGTGACAACTACTGCAGAGGATATTAAAAGACTACACATTCGTAGAGTCGCTCAAACTGTACAAATGCAGTTAACGTGGCGACGAGGGGGATGTATACCTGGCTTCCAACTTAAATGATCAAGCGACTGCGCCATCGAGGTGGAATATAAATCCCAGGACTCCATGCGGGCATTGATTAAAAAACGTATCATGCCCTCTAACAACAAAGGCCGCGCTCCCACAATGGAAAACATAAAGTGCATAAAAGAAAACACGGACAGCTTCCTATTTACGTCAGAAAGCGTCAATGAGGGGCATCCGGATAAAATCTGTGATCAGATATCGGACTCTATTCTGGACGCCTGTCTCCAACAGGATCCAGAAAGTAAGGTTGCCTGTGAGGTCTGTGCCACCAGCAACCTGGTAATGATCTTCGGTGAAATCACAACGAATGCCAATGTTGACTATGAGGGAATAGCAAGGCAAGTCTTGAGGAACATAGGTTATACCTCACAAGATGTCGGTAAGTACATATATCAACCGTCTCAATGGCTATAGGCTTTGATGCCGAGACTGTGGAAATCATGGTCAAAGTTACCCAGCAGGCGCCTGAAATTGCTAAGGCGGTACATGTGGGACGGTCGCTAGATGAGACGGCAGCAGGTGATCAAGGTATCATGTTCGGCTACGCCTCAGATGAAACCCCCGAGATGATGCCCCTATCGCATGCCCTAGCAACAAGCCTAGGGAAGAGGCTCACCAAGGTCAGAAAAACCAAACTGGTTCCATATCTCAGACCTGACGGTAAGACCCAAATAACCGTCGAATATAAAGTCGCTAAAAATGGACACCTCGAACCTGTTCGTGTCCACACCGTAGTTATTTCCACCCAGCATGATCCAGATGTAAGTTGATGACAAATTACTTATAATTTTAAACAGGTAACCCTTGAACAACTCAGAAGTGACCTTATGGAGCACGTGGTTAAGCAAACAATACCGGAAAA
Organism: Babesia gibsoni; assembly: GCA_035575875.1. NCBI lineage: Eukaryota > Apicomplexa > Aconoidasida > Piroplasmida > Babesiidae > Babesia > Babesia gibsoni. The sequence goes on from CP141526.1 coordinate 2,330,325, forward strand.
GTTCCTAGATGATGAGACCCTTTATCTGCTAAACCCATCTGGAAAGTGGATTCACGGGGGGCCTGCCTGTGACTCTGGTTTGACGGGCCGCAAAATTATCGTAGACACGTATGGTGGTTGGGGTGCCCATGGAGGAGGCTGCTTCTCTGGAAAGGACTGTACCAAAGTCGACAGATCCGGCGCCTACTACGCCAGAATGGTGGCCAAATCATTAGTTGCCAATGGGTTCTGCAAACGTGTTTTGGTCCAGGTTGCCTACTCTATCGCCGTGGCACAACCCCTTTCTCTCCATATAAACTCGTTTGGAACCTGCACGAACGGCTATGACGACCGCCAACTGGACCAGATAGTAGCCAGAAACTTTGACTTCAGAGTGGGTAAAATCATCAAAGAACTCCAACTGACAAGGCCAATCTTCACTAAAACAAGCTGCTACGGTCACTTTGGAAGGCACGGGGAAGTTTACACATGGGAAAAGTGTAAAGACTTGTCACACGAGAAGACTCTCAACAACCACAAGTACAAACCTTCCCTTTAAAGCTTATCGTGTGAACTGAATGTTTGCCTGTGTAATGCATCATTTATGAATAATTTTATGAAATATGTATTACATTCAACAAACGTGTAATGACAGAGCGTGAGACCCCGATGACGGGCCACACACATGCTGGTGGCATGATCCTGGAGGAATGTATGGCAGTTTAACTGCCTTGTATAGCCGCAAGGTGGAGTAGTGCTGGTGAAAAGGGCACAAAATGCCCAGGTTATACACTTTGTGAATCCAGCAGGCACTATGCCCACATATGGATATCGTTGCTGGATTCCACTACCTTTTGGCGATTCTCATCCAAAATGTAGCCTTCACCAGCGCTTTGAGTTACGGCCTACATGGAGGGAGGCGACAGCTGGGTTGGATATGCGGCACAAAATGTCTATCGCATTTGCAGAATGTGCAGTATGGCCTGACTGAAAAAGACAAAATCTACCACAATGGAGGCAGATTCCGCTCTCACGAAAGATATGGTCAACCGGATAGTGCATCGGTGGTATCAGAAAATGACAAGGAATCCATTAACTGCTTTTTAGAGGAACAGGAAAGGAGGAAAAACATGCAAAAGACAGACCATGGTGATTGTTTGGCGTCAGCATATCTACAAAAGAGGCTTCAGAATATCGTCAATGGTATAGACAATTCACAAATAATTGATTGTTTTGGTCTAAACCGCTACAAAAGCTTCACCTACTTTTTGGACGACAAAGAACTCGTTGAACAGGTTGTGGCAGTTATGCGCCAGTATCGCAAAAACTTATCCCCATTGTTGCTATTCGGGGAACCCATCGCAATAAAGGACAACATATCCGTAAAGGGAATACCGTTTAGTAATGGTAAGGTAATCTCCACATGTTTAATGACTGACCAGGCTCCCAGCTCTTTGATGGATATCGCTCCACCTACGACGCACATGTTGTGCAACAGCTACGTGATCAAGGTGCCATCATCATAGGTAAAACAATCATGAACGAATTTGGTGTTGGTTCCGAAACAGTGGGCGCTCTGAATCCCTTTGGTAGCCAATACATGATTGGAGGGTCATCTGGTGGCGCCGCAAGTGCTGTTAGTGGTAATATAGTGAAAATGGCACTAGGCACAGATACCGGCGGGTCCATAAGGCTTCCAGCGGCACTCTGTGGTTGCGTTGGATATAGACCCTCTTATGGGTTGTTAAGTAGGTATGGTATTAGCGAGCTTGCAGCAAAGCTGGACGTCGTCGCCACATGCACCAACAATGTATTAGACAGCATAAGACTGGTGTATTCAATGATGAAACCTTGTTACAAAGACTATACATCATTGGAGAATACTGAAAGTGTTTCAAAGGGAATGCTATCATTGATGTCGCCTGATTCCATCGACTCTTCAGGCGCTGGGAAAGGTAGTTTTAGATGTAATAGGCTCTGAACAATCCTCTAGCAGGTCATGAGATGGAAAGTGTGAACTGTGGACAGTCAAGATTGGATGGAATAAAAATTGCATCACTTGATCCTGCTTACTTGCTCAGTAATGAAATGATTGACACTGTGGTTGCAGATCACATAAAAGAGGTAGAGGCAACCTTTAGAACATTAGGTGCCGAAGTAATAACTGTCAAACCGCCAGATCTACATGAGATGAGTAAGAAGTATCATATTTATGTGGCTTCACAAATGGCGGCAAACCTACAAAGGTTTGCAGACCGTCAATACCACCAAAGTAGTAATCATCTGACTGTTGAGGAAATGATGCAGAAAATGGAGGCGACAACAGTCCAACGCCTAAAAATGGGTTAGCGCTACTGTTTCTTGAATAATACGACCTAGGGATCGACATACTACGTAAGGGTCACGACACAGAGAAAGTCTTGGAAAGCGCTCGTGATAACATAACAAGCTGGTTGTCGCGTAACGGTATATTCACAGATATTCCTCTGTTGATAACTCCAGTAAGCGCGGGTGTTGCTCCGGAGAAAAGTGGAGACCTTGCAATTAGCGACACCATAAAGGTAGCTTATTTTCTGATGAATAAAAATGTTCAGGATGACACCTTCAACACACTGGCGCCAATTATTGGTGCATGCTCGATAGCGCTGCCAAGTTTAGCCACTTATAATGCTCTTCCATGCAGCTTTCAGCTCACTGCAGCCCAGTTTAACGACGTTGAAATGCTAAGGGTCGCTATGATATATGAATCCCACATCGCGAAGAATGAAACAGGAGGTGATTCTGAAGACATGAAATACGTTGGATAGACCGTTTAAGGTCTCATATTCACTTGCAACCTGCTGAGGGTTGTTTCACTTGGATACTTCTATCCTTTGAGGAAACTATAAATTAATGCTCATTATTCCCTATTACCTATTTGCATGTGCTTATATAATCTTATGTGCATGACTACTCTGTCTAAGAATCAAGACTTCACACTCATATGAAGGGGTCGGTGTTCACTGGAATGGAAGGTAGACATAACAAGTGAATATTCCAGCATATGGGATGTTAAACGTTGTTTACATGCATCTATATATTTATTTTTCTTTGTTTGTCTACAGTAATAATTTTTAATAAGAGAAAGCGCACCACATTAATTACACAGTGGGTGTAAGAATCACACCCTGTCACTTCGACCTCCTGCGTGGTTGCCGATCCTATCAGATAGCGAAAAATAATGGATATAATTGTACAATAGAGGGTCGTCAGACTCAAATGTGTTGATAGTGTAACTTTCCTTCGGCTCGCCAGTAGCTCAAGACATGTATGATAACGACCTTATAGGCGTTAAATGATGCGGCTGGTACAACCGTATAACAGCAAAGGTGAAGGAACATGCGTACATTGTACGTGGATGGTCTCATGACTTGCCTATCGCTACAAGAAGCACTAAGGAGTAGACATCCCTAAGGCTTTGTAATAACATGCCCATAAGAAGCTCAATATGGAAGGCTCCCCGGGCGTTGATGCATCTCGCGAGGAACCCAAAGGGAGTGATAAGAACAGCAACCGGCAAACGTATGACTGCAACATATGTTTCGAAGATGTGGTCGACCCCGTGGTTACCAGGTGCGGCCATCTCTTCTGCTGGGGATGCCTCCTTACTTGGATGAACAGACCCAACTACCACTGCCCTGTCTGCCATGCAGGAATAACTAAGGAGAATGTGATCCCGTTATATGGTAGGGGACAACAGGCGACTGACCCAAGGTGGGCGTTGTCTGAAACGGTTGACTATTTGCAGGACGAAAACCTCGGAACCGAGGCCAAAGGCACAACGACCTGAGCCAGAGCAACATAACAGGAGAAATTCGGTATGTGAAAGTGTATATGGCGTCATGTGTTCCAGTTTTTTGGGGGTATGACTATTTCTATGTTTGCCTTTCCCTTCTCCGTGGTTCTACCGCTTCAAACAGGACAAGGACTAGGGTTCTTTAACTTCAGCAACGTAGTGGGAAACACTCAGGACATGACGCCAGGTTAGTGGCATGTTGGTAATCCTAAAGTTGCGCAGAACAAAGGAGGGCGCAAAACAACTCTCTTGCCCTCATGACGTTGGGTATGGCAATAATCGCATACATAGTACTAATAATGTGAAAACGTCTTAGACGGATACAAAAGTCGCTGTCGCTCGATGGATTCCGCCATGTATTTCGTTAGCTGATGGCTTGTTTCCTGGCGGAATAGAAGAAGGTAATATAGTGTGTATGCTCCACTCTGTCACCGTTGGGTACAGTGGGCACTATCCTTATATGACCAACACATGTTATCTCTTTAATAGTATCACTGGGGTGATTATCTATAATACATTTTGCCTTTACCCGGTAACAAGTCTATTCTCTAGAGACTTCACAGAGCCCTTCCTCGTTATAGTAGTGGCCGTAAGCACAGTCGTATCACCCTGTCGTTTACAATAGAAGGAACAAAACAAAATAAAAATGGTCGCTCTCAAAGGAAAAGGATCGCTTCAGGCGCTCTTTAAGTCTTATGCGGTAGGTTATTCTAGCCAGCCACGCAGAGGCCTGCAGGGAGGTAAGAGTGTCATGAATTCGAGAGACGTCGACGAGCTTGTTCGTGAATTGGTAAGGGATTAACAATGGAAATACACGCAAAAACAGGGTTGTGCTCCTTCCGAAAAGGAGCTGAAAGATTTCAAGCGAAAGGTCGGGCCGTCCTGTGGAGTTGACCAGATCCAAGAGTTTGTCGGAACCCTTGGCCATCCAGAAGACAATGAAGAGACTTTTATGAAGTTCTTCAGGTTCTACGATCCGCAAAACACTGGCAACATAAGCAAGGGAACCCTAGAGAAGTTGCTGGCGCATGTGGGCGAGACAATGAATGCCGAAGAACTCAAAGCTTTCTTCACCAAGACCTGTGATTTCGGCGACAACATACCATACAAAAAGCTTGTGACCAAGTAAGTCTAACATGCTGAACATGACACTTATCAGATTACTTACGAGATGAATTTTTAAAGCTGCTTGCTGAGCAGCGTCACTGTAGCATTATCGGTAAGAAAGAACCACTGAACTAATATTCACTGTAACATTAAATTCGAAAGAGTGATGTGTTGATTTTACACTAAAACCAGTCTTCGTCAAAGCCAAGAGGCTTTCTGTCGTACCTCTTCTTCATCTTCATGGGTGTAACAGTTTTCACCGGGGATTTCACAGCCTTCTCGGGAACCGGTTCTACTACTTTCTTGATTTCTTCCATATCTGGCACACTTGGAAGTAATGTTGCAGCTGGCTTGGAGGCTACGGATTTTGGGAGGAGATCGGCGGTCTTTGGCTCTGGTGGTACAGTGGGTTCTCCGCTCTCTGGATACGCCTTCATTTTATCTTCTGGAGTAATTTGGGGTGTTGACTTTCCTTTGGGATCTAATTTGGCGCTGACTTCTGGATCTTGTGTCGGTGATGGTAACTCTGGAACCTTTAAGGGAAGCTCGGCCTTTTTAATCTCTGAATCTTTGGGGACCGTTGTTTTATCAGCTCTCTGCTCAGCTGATATTACGGTTTCTGAAGGAGGAGCGCCGGGTTTTACAATAGAATTTGGCTTTGGGGGGATGTCTGCTGCCCCTGTGGAACCTTTTGGAAGACCTTCTGATGTATTTTCTGCTGATTTTTCCATTTCTGGGGTGACTTTTTTACGACGTAGCTTTCGTTCCGATTTAGGGAAATTTGATCCAAGTTTTACTTCTGGGGGAACCGTCATTATAGCTTCTTCTGGAAAAACTGTGGACTCCGGCGCTGTAGCTGTGTTTGCACCATCAGCGGCACCCTCTTGTCCTTTTATACGCCTAGGGCATATCGTGCTTGTTCTATTCAAGCACTCGTTTTGGAAGTCAAAGGCTATCTTCAGCACTACGCAGTACCATATGGATGAGGCCAGGAGGTACAGCCATGCCAAGCAGAACAATGTCACGATGGACATATGTACTGCCTTTGCCATTTTGTATATTCGGAGTACATACAACGTATGGAAAAACTTGGAATCTCAGTGTCTTATCAGCCCCTGAAAGGAAATGCATACAAGTTCATGGCTGACGTCATGCACAAGAAACTTTTGCATCAGATACAATCAAAGTGATACGTGGCCAAAATCAAACACTGCATAACCTACATGCCATGTATCAGAATCGCCACACGTATTGTGCTTTGTCTGTCTCTTCACTTTGGAGCTGATCTTGCAAAATAGGAGTTGGAGGGATGCGGAATATGAATTTTACAGTTCCCTAAGAGAAGGAGCAAAATTCAACGTAAGATTACAAAGCAGGTATATATAACGCCATAAAAATATAGGGACAACGTTACCTGTTGGTTTCTGTAATCCGGAAACTTGGATTAGGTTCATTCAAAACTAATGTGAGATAAAGTAATGCAACGACCACGTTGTTACAGTACCCACAAGAGGATTAAAGATTAGTGATGCGGGTTTATGGCCACTTCAATCACACCACTGGTGTGCTAGACGGAATGAGAGTGGTGAGTGAGCGAAGAATCACGTTTATTTTCTCAGGTTGCTGTGGGGATCCGAGACGCCGGAGACATACAATATAAGCGGCAAAGATCTGTTGAAGGTTACTCATCGCAGAGGGGAAAACGTCTGTAATATCAGGATCTGTAACTACATAAATACGAGTGAGCTGTCATTCATAACTCACGCGGTTTCTACTTTTATGTAAACCCATATGAAGAATTTAATCTGGTTAACATGCTATAATGCAACTGTAACATCACGCCATTTATATGAGGATGCAATTAATATGATATAACATGTTTGAAACAATTGATCCCGGATAGATTACTGTCGAAATTGTTACCCTTCCCATATATAAGAGTGGCACAGCAGGTGGGTGTACTGCTTGTCTATGATGCCAATCATTAGTGCCCGTCTTGCCAATCTATTTTTCATGGCAGATAGACTTAAACATTTTTGCGGTTTCTCACCTTCCACTGGCATACTTCTCAGCTTGGTGATTTCCTTTTTCTCCATAAGATCCAGGCATTCAGACAACAAAAGCTTTTGTTTGACATGGATTGGAAGTTCATCAGCGTTTTTATGTTGATGATTTGAATCATTGCACCTTAAATCACTAGAAACGCCTGACTTTGGCTTGGCTCTTTTCTCCAACTGTTTAATACGTAGGTAAAGCCAATTCTCGAACGATATGTACTCATTTATGAGCCACCTGAAGGCATCACAACGCCCCAAGTCAAAGAGATAACGTAGATCTCCCCTACTACACGAAGATAAGGCTACAGTCAGACGGTGCATGTTGCCCGCACTGTTTGGGAGGAGGTAGGGAAATTCGGTGTAATGGTAGGCTAACGACTCAGGGGGGGTTAACGAATGCAGAATAGCCTTCAATGTAGTTAGTTCTGCATCTTGCGTTGTAGAATTGGCAACAAATGGATGGCGGTTGTTAGAGCTCGTTTCGTACTCATACTGCAGCCAGTCCATGAGGCAATGTGGCGTTGCCCTGAACCGCATCAAAGGCAACATCGGAATGAAACCCCGATATCCAAATTTACCGATGATGTTAACGCCTTCCAGGCTGCCACTAAAGTTTCTGGCAGAAAGCGATGAATTGCGCCCAACCTTGTTTACGAGCTCCGATGCAATTACCACCCTGAAGAGCTTAGCTATTTCTGGCTCTTCTAAGACCATCTTTGGCTCATTTCGGCTTTCAAAGCGTTTGCTAGGGTTCTCAAAGCTCCATATTTTCATGAGGTCGGACCAGGTGCTTTGTCTGAATGCCAACTGTCCACCGGATAGCATCTCATATGCATCCATTATCATCGATACTTCTAAACGCCAATCAGGCTTCCTTCCACACGATTCATAGTCAATTTTACGCCTCCATAACGCACTCAGGAAGCACTTAAGTCTAAGATAATGCACCACATATCTGTCCTTATTCATAAGCAGGGGACCAATGTAGTCATTTCTTAATTTCTGTCGGCGTATCATAGCACGGCCCATTACGAACGGTGTCACACGAACTGTTCTTAGTGCTGCCGTATCCTGGCAAAGCAACTTTCGCGACTTATTAGCGAAGTAGCCGTCGTAGCACTTCTCCCCTCGGAACATCACGCTTCCAGTGGTCGAGTAGTGAGGAATATTACAACTAGCACGAACTCCATCCATCAAGTCCCCATCATCCAGAAACTGTGATACAAACATACCCTTATAAGAAAGTAAACGTTTAGATGCCAAGGCGATAGATAGTGTCCCTATGCGTCTATTGACCGCCAAATATGTCCCTGGTTTGATCTCTTCTTTTAGCAATGTCTTCATCATGTCGTCAATTCGATAACGTACTCCATACCTCATGGCTTCCTCGGACATGTGTTCGCAAATCGCCAGCACTTCCGTTAAATCGGGTTTTATACTAGTGGCGCAAACTATGTTCAATGTACCCGCTGATGCCCCAGCCAGAGGAGTAGTAGTATTTATTATTTTTAACTCACTTAGCAAGCTAGTTACACCAAGGTGATACGGCAGTAGGAACCCACATGGAGCGAAGGAAAATCCAATGTCAGCTTTGTACTTGCCAACATCACCAAGATGCACCACGTCAGCATCTCTAATATTTTTGAACATATCAGAGAGAGAAGACGGTCGTTCTAAGTATGTCTTGACTTTAACGAGGCCAAAAGTGGCATAGTCGTCGAGTATTTCGTACACATACGTGGCTCCAGTTCCTTCAGTGCCCACGAAAAGGTCAATATGCGAACAACTTTCACTCACATCATCCAGGTCATAACTCTCCCCATTCGCTATGTGAGCCAGAGTTTTGTTCACTCCATCAAGTAGGGAGAAAAAAAGTTGTGAATAGCACGGCCCATTGCTGGACACGTGTTTAATCCTTTTGTCAGGAGGGATTAAGCCTATGGAAAATGGACTGTTGTAGCTAGCATAGTTTGTTACTTTTGAGATGACCTTTTCAACACCAGCTGGGGTATTGCGTAGTTGTTCATCGGAATAATCCCTAGCGAGTGTCGTATCGGAGGCTTCACAGCCCTGCGATCTGATATGAAGCAAAAGGTCGATGGCATGGCGTATCTGATAATCTGCGTCGAGTTGCACTCTTTCTTTAGGATCAACAGCATGGCCTTTAGCTGCCAACAAGCTCCTAACACGATCTAGATTGAAGAATTGCGCGGCTCTGTTATAGTCCACTTTACGTTCGAACTTGCTGATTAGCACTCTCGGTCCCTCCTCCGTCCAACTTACGGCATCCAGCAGAATTTTTGGCGGCTTTGATGCGCCATTGAAGGAGGAAGACTTGGATTGGCGGCTAAGGATCTCTTGCAAGGTTTCCTCTATTCCCCGGTTAACGTTCCGAACGAGAGACCAGTCCTCCTTGCCCATTCCAAAGATTCCTACACCTCCAGACACCATTCTCATCGTATTTCTCGGCGAAAGGGGTGTGGAATCACAGGCTAGGGTGGAGATTCTATCGTCTATGAACACGGTACTAGTGTCTAAGACAGAGACAATGGGCTCATCCCGCTATCTGAAAACATTACACATCTAAATGTTATGCTGCATAACAGCAAGAAACTAAATATTATTATTGTCCTCCTATGAGTAGATGTGTAATGTTTGACGACGACATGGAAATGCCTCGCACCTAGTGTACTTGATTTTAAACAGCGACATTAAAATTTGTGTACAATCAAAGTGACTGACATGACGCATTATGTTTAATGATCTGATACATTAGGAATCACCGTGTAACTGTACATAGTGCCCCTGCGAGGCGTCCTAGGACACCTGTCTCTTGCATGGACATTCCCGGACGATTCAAGGACCACAGCGTAGCCAATCTGCAAAGCAACGCTATATCACAAGGACGAAGGGAATGTATTCCACTGTCCTCTAGCCATGCGGGCCACAGCTCACGAAATCTTTTGAGCAGATTAACTCGCCCATTGAGGTATAACTCGAAGCATTTCTGCATATCTGCAGTTGTAGAAGTGTTGGATCGCATGCAAAAGGTGCGAGAGAATGCACAGATCTGTGAGCCCATGCTTGATATATCTCCAGTTTTACTTACCTGTTGAATTCTGGTAGGTATGCTTGCTAGGCATTCGCATGTAAACACAAAGAGAATGCCACCCTCCCCCCTCCACAAAGCGTTATCGCGGAAGCGAGATAGTTCTGAGCAGATTGCATAGTTTAGACTCCTCATGTATACACTATTTTCATTTAAACAATCGACGCCTTCAACCGTGACCACGCATCTTACTGGTGAGCACCCGTTCCCTAAAAAATATGGATCATTCATGGACCACATACCTTTGATAGTTCCAGAACTGTATTGATATAACAGTGGAGAGAAGAAATCGTGAACAAGCTTCTCGCTTGCTCCAACATGGGGGCTTAGAAAGTCTAGCACGTTTACTAATATTAGCGTTGCTTGAAGCTCATGAGCCAAAGCAATAGAAAGGTGCGTCTTCCCACAACCAGATGGACCTTCAATAACTATGAATGGCATTTCCACTCTGTTCAATTCATTTCCACTCTGCCTAGCTGATACAAAATCCTGCAATTCCCCCCGTAATTGCTCGCAAAGCACCAGTGAATTAAACCCCTTCACAATCTCTACAGAGCCATCGTCATTTAAATGCAATGGGGGAAATGACGAAACCGATGCTGCATCATTTTGGCGGCTGTAGGGTATGATACACAATCCGGGCATTCCCACAGGGCCAGTCACTGGTGGTGTTAGTGACACGGCCTTTTCGAAACAACGAGCTGTAATAGCAGAATCACTGAATATGCAAGAATGGCAACTGTCTAAATCCTTTCCGTTTCGCACAAGTTCAGCCATATATTCACAGTAAGCCATCCGAGTAACAACTTCCAATCGTTTGATATCATACCCATTAGTCAGAGAAACCAAGTATCTTATAGTTGTTTCTGCGTCACCGGTTTCCTCCAATTTCAGCCTTTGCGCTAAGTAGCGCTCCCTGCGTTCGTCATCTCCCCCTGAGTCTACAGTGAGATCTACATGGTAATTGAAGCAACGCAGCTTCGATAGCAGGTATTCTGCGTAATCTACGTTTGCTGCCTTTTCCATATCATCTCCATCAATTTGGTTTTCATATGATAACTCCATGGGATCCATGTCGTATATACAGAACATGTGAATGGGAAAGTCGTGTGAAACCCAAAGGGAAGTGTATTCCTTCAATAAATCTGTTGTGACAGCCCAGCTATTGAGGCATATTTTCTTCTCAGGCAACGAACAGAATGGTGATTTTATATTTTTCAAGATTAGAAAACAGCCACAGTCATCTAGCACACCATCCACCGGCTTTTTCCCAGTCTTCATGCGGCTCACTTGTTCTCCTATTCTTTGTTTTGACAAGTAACCGTCCATAGATATAGCAAGCAATTGATGCTCTAGGTTGCGATAATGGCGATTGTGATCCAAAAATGTTAGCAAGCTGTGCGTATGCTCCGATAGTATTACGTACAGTATGTATTTGTAACTTGATGTGCCAGTCATAGCATGGTCTTCCCTAAGTCTCCTGCAGATATCTCTGCATACCCTACAGCAGCAGCTAACGTATCTGGAACCACTATATGCTAAATTCTGAGTAGATGCGGATTCATATTCACTTATGTCGATAGAGTATATTCGTCTGTCCAGCTCGTGTTGCATTCCAGAGAACCAAAATGCAGAGCGACTTATCCTCAAGCAGAGGTCAAAAGCTTCAGAAACATCATAACACACCACCCAAAATCCACAGACTCTTTCTTTTGTTACAAGCTCGTCCTCCGCATTTAAAATACGTGCGAAGATGGAATCACGAATTACGCCCAGGATACTGCTGCATTGCTTGTCATAGCTGCAGATGCCATACTTGCTAATCTTTGACTTCCAGTCAAAAAGCTTCCGTAATAATGTGGAAGAAAGTGTTTCATACGAAGAATCAAGAATAAGCTCCTTTATTTCGGTGGACTCTGAGTAAGGTGAAAGGAAGGAAGTTGAAAGCTCCTACCTATAGCATAAGATGTAAGATTCTTATCCGTAGGCGCTTCAAAGAACCAATAGTGTAGCCTTAGGGTGTTATCCTGCTTTTCTGGAGCTGGTTCATGGTCCTTACGTTCTCCAGGCACCTTGCATTGCTCCAGACCCAAGGCAAAATTCCTTCGATTACCAGAAATAGTAAGCCCCTCTATTTCCATTTTAGGTTCTCTGTTTCTCTTAGTTGTATAGCTGCTCAATTCTGGTGGAGTAACCACAGATGAACGCCCTCTGTCTATTATGACTTATACGACATAGTTGGAATTATACATTCATACCCATGAGTTGTAGTGCATTAACCAGTGACTAAACATACAAAATTAATCACCTGATTGGTAGAATTACTGATGTGCGCTGTATCTGAGGAGTTAGTGACAGTAAACAGTCATACCAATTGCGCAGTACATGAAACCACAAAGATAGTTTATACTTCCAAAGTGAAGCGATAGCATATAGCCACAGATGACACATATAGTTATATAAAATGTCCTAAATTACACTCTACATTGTTACTGCACAGCAGTATCTGGGCTGTACAAGGGCAATAATTCACATTGGAACAAACACAATTAGGATAGATCGTCATTTTGCTCGTCAACCCTAATCAATATCCGTTCTTTCGTATAATGTCTTTTGGCATTTACATAAAATGGAAGGCGGTGTACCCATGAGGCATGATTCCATGAAGGCCCCCCTCCTGGCTCCTAATGAGTTACTTGATTTTTCATATGTAACTCTGCAGCCAAAAGAAGAAGATACAGTGTATCACGCAGGCTACCAATGCGCTCGAAGCTTTGCAGGTTAAGTCCCTGCCCCTGTCCGGCAGTGCCGGAACAAATATCACCACAGCTGATACAGTGGAAGCACAGAAACACAGGAATATGATCATCTGTAAAAGCCACAGTAGTATTGTCATCGCTGGTATGTAGTACATGAACACCGAATTCCACAAGGTCACTTGAATCAATACGACCAAGGGAATCTGGATGTACCCCGATAAACACAATGTAGGTAAACACGCACTTTTATCCAGAACCCCTACTGCAACTGATCTGCATATCGTAATGCCTACACTCATCAAGATGGAGCATAACCAACAAAGCATAATCAACTTTGCCATTAGACTGAGACTCAAAATTGGTGCCACTGTCTCATACAGATGCTTCACAAATGCCTGCTTTATGAATATGTAACCACCGAGAAACATGTTTATCCAGAATACGGCGTACAAATCCGGTGAGCTCCACATGCGCCGCATAGTTACGAAGAACGGATGATTCTTGTTGCAGTGTCCTTCCAGAGCACCTAAGTGTGACCCCTCAATACTACCACCACCTATCACGCCCATTTGAGGATCCTCGTAATTATTTGCATAGGCATCCCTTGCTCCTGAATTGAACGTGCGATTTGGGCTTTCTGTAACAGGGAGGTGAGTTCCTGGTGCACTTGCTGTGGACACGTCGAGCGATTCCTCACCGAAGAAACTTGGCATTCCTATTTGATCTACAATGTGGCCACACTGAACACTCATTTCGCTTAATGAAACGTCCAGCAGACGCGCAAAGGTCATATCTAGGCAGAGGTACGACATCGCGCAAGATATGCAACGCTGACCAAACTCGCCGTCACTCAATGAAAACAAAGGCTTCATATAGCCGAATATACCTTCCACTGGTACCTTACGCGATGATAGCTCTATGTCTCGCATCATTCCCTGGGGAGAGGAGGCAGCTGGCTGGAGGTTTTCCCGTCCTTTGTGAAGAGAGGGCTCGCCCATCTCTGGCAGCTGCTCCGAGGGCGAATATGGCGCCATTTTGTATAAGCGATAGCATATTATGTCTTCTACGAGGGGCAATAGAGGAGTCTTGCTCAGTTCCTTAGACAGTATATTAACGACGCCAGTGTGCTCAGGCAATTACAGCTAGAGTAACCTTTATCGAAGTGGTGCGCAAACACTGTGGTTTTTGCGCATTATTGCCCTCGTTATGAATATAAATCTTCAAGTGGTGGTATACGCAAGGAATCACAAAAAGACAGGCACCAGCACTCCAGCCACAGTATCTCCGCCACCTACACACCAAAGCTATATCTCCGATATAAACCTTTCACATCCTGAAATGGTGATATATGTGCCTGTAACTTGGTTGCGGTTAAGGGAAAACAAGAAGGTTTGGTATCCCTGAGGATACACCCCGGTGTTGTGATTATCGATTTTTTACTTAATGGAACCCTAAGCGCTACAGTTTCTTAGATTTACACAATCTTCCATACGAGTCTTGACTGTAAATCAACACATGGGATTCTGTGCAATTTCCCGGGGATCATAGCCCAGAATGCTACAAATGGCATGTAACTACTGTGACCATAATCGCATAACATTGAAGCAAATATGATGGAAGTGGACTCTTCGCCTAGGAGGCGGTGCCCTTCCACCATGAGAAAGAAGGTTCTGCAAGCCATAAAGCAATTTTTTGCAAAGAAGCTGTCTGATCTAGATGACTCAGAGATAGAAGGATTCTTGGCCGCTTTGGGGGGGCCAAAACAGCAATTCAGCAAGGAAATTACGTGGCTGGTAGAGGAGCACATAGCTATTTGGGTCCTCAATCGGGTGCTCACTCAGGTGAAGAAGTGGATTACATTTCAAGCAAGTAAGAAGCGCCAGGATGACGGGCCTAAGGATGGTGGAGGCACAAATAATGCAGTATTAAATGAAGAAGGTGAACAAAAGGTGGAGACTACAAGTGACCATCATATCCCGATGCCTTGTATGTTACGGCATTCTGAAATACGGCTTGTAGCCTATATTGCCGCTCACCTTGAGGATATTAATGCCCTCCATGTTCATTCCAATGTCCTCTTTAAGATGGTTACCGTCAACAATATGTGGAACAACGTAACATTGGACATGTTATCGAAGGATGACTTTGACAACCCTTGCCTTAAAGGAATGAATTCCAAGGATTTTGATGGCGTCCTTGAACGATATCGAAACTCACTTTCCGCGATGAAAGAACTTTTAGCCTCACTGTACTTCAAAATACAAAATGAAGAATCTGTGCCTAGGTATGGGAACAGAATATGTCTTGGCATGGCTATCAATGATGTCACTGCACAGGTCACCGAGTTAGTGCGGGTATTCGCCATTTGGAACCATGCCCTGCAAAGAGTAAAGCATACCACTAAAACCAAGAAAACTGCAGGAATTCTAGTAAGTATTCTACTCCTTGTGGCCGAACTTCTAAGCATTTGGCTTAGGGTACTCAATGACATACTTCACGCAAGCACTAATGTTAAGAACGCCTACAACTGCTTGGTTGAAAAACTTATGGATAACCTTCTATTATTTACCACTGATTTAGAGGATTTCACTATATGCACTAAGCTTTTAATGGAAAAGAGTGGCACCAGTGGGAAGGAAGATGGCCTGAAAAGGTTAGAAGTCGTTTCCGATGAAGCTATGAAGAGCATTGTTCTTGTAATGTCGTTTGCACTGTCCAAGAATATCATTACTGGTCTGCGAGACATGATAATTTCTAGGGAGTATGATGACCTTATGGACACCGATCAACTTGGAAACCTGGACCTTGACAACTCCTCCGTAATATACAACAGGAAGTTCTTCATGAAGATCATTACTACCTTGCACATGATAGAGATGAAGTCAGAAGTCATACAGCGCCTCAAGGGATTATGTAGGATATTACCTAAAATATATGAACTGGTCCTGGCCAGCCTGGGAAATCTCCAGGAAGCTGGGCGGGGCCCTTCATACTATGGGGTCATGATAATGGTTGTTATCCTCCCTCTGGTCACAAGGCTGGCCAACACAATGAAGTGCTGCATACAGGAAGAACCGGAGTCATACCTCCTTGGTTCTCTTCTATTGTCTGCAATAACTGCTTTTCACGACATACTGTCTATCGCCAACAAAAGGCATGTCCTCGTATACTCTGGAGAAAAGTCTGAAATATTGACCAAGTTTATTGATAGCATGGTAGGATTCGTACTGCTCTTTCTTGAAGATGCGTACCAACAGAAAATGAAGCATTCCAAAATTATTGCTACTCTAGAGAGTGTGAGCAATGATGATACTGACCCTATGCTTCATGTAAAGAAGGTTTACACTTCTGACAGACACCTGACGTCTACAGCATCCCTATTATCTACCATATCAAAGCTTTGGGATGCTCTGCTCCTTTTGGTCTCTCTAAACTTGGAGCATGCGGACACCAACATCAACAGAATCCTGCAATTACTTCATGATGACTATTCCTTCTGCAAGCATGATGAACATGAAGTTCTGGCGTTTAATATACTTGTCATGCCAAAGGTGACTATACAGGAAGGTAGACAGTTTAGTAAAAGTCATGTGTTTCTGGGTAATTTAATATCCATGTATTCCCATGCAAATGACGTGCCAACTCTAGTGGACCATTTAGGGACTTTTGTTAAAGGTCTTAATGTACGTATCAACATAAAATCTTTCCTAGTTCATCCCGCTGCTATCGTGGCTTTTCATAGGAGCAGTAAGGAATCAGAGGTAGCACAAATGCCTATCGTCATCAAGCATTTCACGTCGTTACTTAAAACGCAGAAAGCCAAAGCTTTTCTTCAATATGCCTTGATATCCTATCTCAGTGGTATTGAGCTTACCAAAACAGTAGTGGCAAAGGTTTCAAATGTTTACGAAGATCTCCTTAAGAAGTTTCAGTATGATCACACGCCAGATGGACTGCTCATGGCAATATACAATCTAATAATGGTCAGAAAAATCAATGCATGGTCCAGCGTGAACCAAAAGGAAGACAAATGGTACGAATACGTCGAAAAAGTATACGCCTATGTGATGGAGGTGGCAGAGATGATTGGAAACGATTGCTCGCCTGAGGTTTGGAAGTCTATGTTCTGGTTGGTGTACCACATAACCCTTTACAGAGCCGATTACCCCGTCCAATGCGATGAAATGAGTGAGGGTATAGCCAAAGTACTGAAGAAACTCAAACGTGGAATCAACGTGGAAACATCCAGTAGGAAGTTGATTGGAGACGCCGCATATTTACTAGCGGCGAATGCGAAGGTATTCCGTAATTTTAGCAGATTTAACTCTCTTATGAAGCACGTAGCAATAACAATGATGAGCAGAGAAATTGATGAAAAGCTTCTGGATACGGTAATGTGCATACTTGATATGACAGAGTTTGTGGAGAATGGCTTCAGTGACATATTCGACGTTACCCTAATGAATGCTATAGCAAGCACAATTTTGAAAGATGGAGTTACTATGAAAATGAAGCACACTGTAGTAAAGATCCTTAAAGCAATGTTGGAAGTTCATTCGTCTCTATACCTGGAGAGTAATTTCACCCAGTTTTTTAGACAAATGGTGGAAGTGTCTCGTCAGGCTTGCAAGAGCAATGATGTTAACAATGTTGAGGCCATGCGACTGGTTGGGGGACTTGTTGACTTGTTTTTGTTCATACTAAAACGTGAAGAGCAGCTTGGAACTGCTGCCTGTATGGATTGCATAAGATACCATTACGAAATTATGGTAATAGAAGACACAGAAAGCAATGTTCATAAGGGAAGACAACGTGACGCTTTGGACTTTGTTGGTTTTTTAAATGAGCTGAGGAGTGGAATAATAATCGTGTTAGACAGTGACATAGAGCCTTGCATTGAAACCGTACATGGAATGGCCTGCCTGTATGTGTTTGTACTAGTAAGACTTTTCTCGCAAAATGTAAAGAGTAGTGTATCTGCTAAGCGTCCTGTCGAACTTAGCCGTAATGTCATTAAGGATCTAATACTGTCCATTGCCCCAACCGTGTTGGAAGAGAAAAATGAAGTGGTGACGTTAGATATACCTGAGCAAACGGAACCATCTGGAACATGCAACATAGTGGAGGCCATCCTCCTAGCTAATGTTGCAAAGATCGCAAAAAACGAAGAAAATGGCGCGGAAATTGTTTCCATGTGCTGCACGAAGAATGACAAGAAGCCCATAGATATATTGAAGATGTTAGTGTCTATTATACAGGCTTATAAACCTGTTGATTGTTGGCGTGTACTATATTTTTCAAGTTTATTATATATAACATCCATCAATATGGATGACGACGATGACCTCTTTAAGGTGTATGAAGAAACTGCGGGACTACAGGATGCATGGCAGTCAATGATAACTATGGGTCCTCACCTTCTGAACTCCGTATGCAATTCGATCACATCTGTTCTTTACAAAGTTGTTAAGAGGTCTTCAGAATTCCAAATTACCTTACGGGTTGTGGAATTCCTGTACGTGGTGGCATCCATAAAGCAAATCATATACATGAACCGCAGTGGAATTTTGGGATGTAGGGGAACCCAGCTGGAAGTGTTTAAGGCTCTATATGGCGGGCAGTCCGACGAGTTGTCTGCCATTATACAAATTGTTTTTGAAAAACTCAAGACCATAAAAACGTGGAACACCTTCCTTGAAAGAGTCGGGAGGCTGTATAACCAGTCTGAATCCCAGGACGTTACGCACAAGTGGTAGGTGTGGAGTGATATGTTTAAGCAGTGTTCAGGATATCACGCGCAGCTGCTTCTGAAGTATTGATGCTCATAATGGACAAACAGTACCTCAAGTCACTGTCAAACGTAAAGGGAGAGCAGAAGATGGTAGTCCTGGGTGGACTAGAGGGGTTCCTCAGCCTCTACAATAAGAATTTAGAAGCTGAGTGTTATACGTTGAGCAACGAAACAAGCAGCAAATGCATCGACTGGATATTGTTAAATTACCTCATGAACACTGCAATATCTATAAAGATGTACGGATGCACTAAATTCCAGTGTATGTTTGAATTGAGTTAAGAATATGACTTGTCAGCAAATGAACAACTGCAGTTGTTTCATTACGCATTTACCGAACATCTGCTGGATTTGGCAACTCTTGGGATTGAAATGATGAAGAAACGGGGGTCTGAGGCATCAATAAACGGCCAAGTGGCGACTAATGTATACTTTTGCGTGTATAACTGCATCAAAACAGGTATGCATCCCTTTTAATTGTTTATAAAAGTGTAGTTGAAGGAATGGGCAACGCTCAGGCAGCCAAACTGGCCAGGCCGTGGATGAAAAGAGTGCATATTTTAGTATACATAGTGACGCAATTCGTGGAACTCATAGAGAACCATGACTCGGGACTATTTTCATACGTGGCTAGGTGGATGAACGTTCTATCTAATAGTCAGCTAAGAGATGCAACCAGATGGTATTTGCCCAACATGCTCACGGCCGTAATAAGCAAATGGTACAACGTCACTAACGATATCGCAACTAAAACAGACAACGAAGGTAAGAAAACTTCCCCTGCATTAATAAAGATGCAGCTGAAATACTAAGAAGCAACAGGATACTCAAAAACTCCATAATACAGACCATTACTCTGTTCGATGATGTAGCTCGTGGGTCACTCTTCCTATTACTACCTCAAAAACTGAGGGTTTTCATGAAGCAGAATACCAGCCTTTTTGATGGCAAATGATGCTGTCAACACCCCTCGCACTAGGGAACATGACTAATCTACAAAAGTACTTACCTGATGTATATAAATGGCAGTATTGTGTCACCTGGGTATACCCGAGCATTCGATAATAGCATATTTGATTCACGATCGAACAAAACGATTGTACCCTGGTAACGCACGGGTTTAACTCCCACTGATGGTCTTAAGCGGACTATTATTTCTACATTAGCTTCGTAGGCTTCACGTAGATACTTGTAGGTCATATTTCTCACGTTGCTATACCCAGTGAGACGGAGACGGAGAAGCTCCCTGGTAAGTTCCCCTTCTCCCTTTGCGTGTTTAATATAGTCCTTTAAATCTGGCCGCGCCGTTAAAGAACTAGATGTAGTTACACTTACAAGTCTTCAATTCGTTATTATTCTCTGTGTTAGCGCCAGATGAACCGTTTTGTTCGTCTCTTTTGTCTTCACAGTACCAAATAGGCTGCTTCTTCCAGGGTAGTAAGTATACAGCATGCGATATAGTGCCCAAGGAGGTCTTATTATTGCGAATGTCTTCTAGTGATGTCCTTAGATTCTGTGATATAAGTGACTTGGTACACTATCCATACCTCATCTTTAACTTTGCTAAGCAACTCTCTGTAAAACAGATCGTTCTCAGGGTCTAACGGCACATTTTCTGATTCATTCAGTAACACCGATGGATCGAATTCTGTGCTCAAGATGTTGAAGCTCATGGAATCCTCCATCATTAAGCTTCATGGTGAAAGTAAACATCAGGTATAATCAGAATCTTCATATGGTATAAAAATAATTAGGTGGAGTTCTTAGTGTGAACATCCGCATATGTGCTCTACACAGTGTGTAAGGTGATGTTAGTCATAAAAACAATCATCCCTGATATAAGTAGTATCTTACTAAAAGAAGACGCTTTCATCCCGGTTTTCATTCAACTTTGCTTAGATTTATATATGCTTCGTTTTTTTACTGGACTTTTAACCTTGTATGGAATAGGGTATCATGGCACTTATTTGTTACATCATATGGACTCAACTCATTCACAAACATGGTCGCTGAACTATGAATCAGTGAATGGTGTTATTTGTTGTGGTACTTATAGGTCTGTGCCTTTTCTATGAGTGGTGTGATACCTGCTGTATAACACTTTGCGGCTTCCAACAATATTAGATCAAGACAGCATTTTTTGTTGATTATTCGATGATATAATGTTGAGATATGCACCCTTTAGGCATATAACCGTAGTACTAGAGGATACTTTAGCATTAAACAGATCCAGTGTCTCCTGCTGCGTCGTATGCATGGATATTTCCGACCATTTACCTTATTACTGCTTTTTATTTGTTGAGACAACCCCTTTTGTTACCACTAGTATAGGTAGTGTATCTTTTTGTGAAAATTTTAATATACATTCCACTGACAAAGTCGCTCAATCTTATCCATCCTCTGAGTCTGTATCACGTAAAGCAAACCTGATCTACGGGACCAAAAGGTTTCAAGATCGAGTTAGGTCTGAGAATATCTGGATACCCTGACTAGATATGGCAAAGGAAATAAATGAGTTGCCTCAGCTCCTTTGTTCCCATTGCATACAGTGGGATAGCTTTGGCTTTCCCCATAAAATTCAATCCTCTTGATAATCTGAAATGCTTTGGAGTCGCCGAACCATATATTAAGATGACTTTAGCTGTAGAAGGCACTTTAAGCAGTCAACAAAGCGCGGAAATAGCCCCCGACATGTTGACTACTTGTTTGGAGGTTAATGGAACTGCATGTAACCCTTTTGCGTTAGAATCAGAACAGGGTATAGCTTATCAGCAGGCCCAGATTTATGGTATGCTTACCAAAATGGGTCAGATAACTGCCAACAATATTAAAAGTGGTGAAGAAGGTGCCAGCTCGTTAGAAGGAGGCTTGACTGATGCCACGTCGGGAAGCCCCTCCTCACCTTCCAACTCGTTCTTAGATTTAGATGCGTCACTTAAACAACTAGGGGACCCAATACAGAGAGAATCTGCATATTTCGGGAAACAAGGGACTGCATATGGCCATTATATGAAGCACTTTACTAATTCGAAGGTTCCAATTGATGACGCCCGGAGCCTAACCACGTATGACAATGGGTACAATGAGGAAGCCAGCCATGATGATGCAGCTACTATAGATCAAGAAAACACAGTGACAAATGCTGTTCAAGCAGCCGCAAAACAATCTTTAGAGGTCCTAGATGACTTTTTCCGTGACTCAGAAATCCATGCCCACGATCTGGATTTCAATATGTTTCCCGCCGAAAGGAAAGCATCAATGGATTATAAGGACAACAGAAAAGGTACAGAGCAAGCTAAGTCTGATGTTTCTGTAGCTGTTAGTATTTCGTCTCCCTTCCTTGCAGTTCAGACACCTGACCATCATGGGGTTGATAACAATGGACGGATGCCACTAGGCAGGGCGGCATCGCAAGTGTTTACAGAAACGCTTAGTGGCACAAGTGAAGATGACACAGAATCATCTGATGAAGAAAACAAATCCAAGGATGTTATATTATTGGGTTCAGCAAATATTGTGAATCAACAGATGAAGTTGGACGTGGTAAAGGGTCCTGAGGATGATGAATTATATAAGGATGTTAGGAGCCCGTCCACGGATTCTTCGACATCTAGTAATGGATCAGACGATCCATCGTATGGCAAAAAAGCTGTGGGTTTCCATGTACCAAGTGCCGTAACTCATGTTGAAAGTGGTATCAGTGTCCCGTCGGATCAAGTGCGTAGGCTTTCGTCCTCAAAGCAGGCCAAGGAAGAGAAGTCAGTACCGGTTAATCCTGAACCTATATCAGCTTGGTGCATGTCAACAGATAAGAAACTACTGGCTATAACCAGTGTAAATGGCAGTTTGAAGGTGTTCATGCTTGATGAGCATCTGCCGAATTATAAAGGAGCTGCAAACATACAGAATGGTGGCTTTGTTAATGACCCCAAACCTGATTGTATGATATGGGGAACTATTTCTACGTCCCCTTCAGTTGAAACCAAAGCCCATCTTGGGTTTATTAATTCCGTGTACATTAAAGAAAACGACGATATGACTAATGTCGCCACCATAATGACTACTGGAGAAGACTCCTATTTCAAGCTATGGTTACTGCATTTGGATGGAAAGAAGATATACCTGAAGCAAATATCTGAACAACTATTGAAGGACGTTCCTATTTCAGCTGTGACGCTGGATCAAGCAAACACCACTATAGTAGCATACGAAGAGGGCATGGTACAGCTTTGGAACAAAAAAGGTTCACAGCTGTCCAAGACGTCAGTCTATGAGGGCAACTTGGTGTACACTCCGCAGAACACTGTTGATGCGAAGTGTGATATATTACATATGACAGTGTCAAGAACAGGAAAGTACATACTGCTGCATTCCACAAGTGGGTTCATACAACTTTATAACGCTAACAAAATGAATGAGATCGGTTGGGCAGAGTGTAGAAACAGCAAAGGATTTAAATCACGTGGTTATGATGTTACCGGTGTCGACTGGAACAAAAAAGAGACCCTGATATTGGTTACTACCCAAGACTCCAGAATACGTATGCTAAGCATTACTACAGATGAAGATGAGGAACTACTGCAACTGGAGAAGTTCAAGGGTCACCAAAATGATAAGTTGCCAGTCAAGGCGCAGTTCGCGGGGCATAACGACGAATACGTTGTATGTGCATGTGAACAGTCCTTCATATACGTGTGGAAGCATCACATCAACGTCGACAAGTCATCGCACGATACCAACGATATCAACCCAACTAACACCAAGTTCATTAGGTTCAAGGTCAGCGTTCCGATCGACCTGTCATATTTGTTTGTGTTCAACCCAGGGGAATGGGAGCACATTAAGACATCCATTGTTAAGGAGAAACAAGATTATTCCTCTCCTGTCAAGCATCTTTCAGTCTGTAAAAAGTGCACAATTGGCCGTAAAACATATAATACGCCTCAAGTCATAGATGTCAAAGAGCTAGATGTCAAGCGCCACATCCTTCTAATGAATGCGAATAACGACAGCTTCCTTCAATATTCCATAATATCTATGGAGGTACTCAAGTCACACTTCGCATAGATAATAGCAGACGAAGCAGAAAACTCCCAATGAATACAGTGACTCACCGTGACACTACACATATGTGATACACATTTAGAGGAATGTATAAAAGTATTTACTCTCCACACATACGCATTACAGTAGAATTCATTGGTTACGACTTTTCCAATAGACAGGTGTAGGAGTGTCAATAGAATCTCATATGGCAGAGGAGGCGTCGTAGCCTCGGCGGTACTAGGGCTGTATATAAGACATAAGCTTCCACCCGGTCAAGCATCGCAGGACTAACAGCAACGGCAGTTGCAGCCATTGATAGATAGTAAGTATGAATATCGCACGTGCGCTCCTCAAAAGACAGTACACAGGTAGGGCCAGCGTATATCACGTTTGTCAATCTATGCAGAACTGACAAGAGACGAAAACTGCCCTTTCTCCGTTGGACTTGAGGATGACAATCTCCTTACGTGGAGAGTATGCTTCCCAGGTCCAGCGGATACTCCATATGAGGGAGGAATTTTCACAGTGTTGCTTTACTTCCCTGAAGATTTCCCGAGCAATCCGCCTGTAATGAAGTTTGAGCAGCGGATGTGGCACCCCAACATATATCCAGATGGCAGAGTATGCATATCCATACTGCATCCCCCAGGAACAGACGTGTTCAACGAACAGGAGAAGGCGGAAGAGAGATGGAGACCCATACTCGGAGTGGAGAGCATCGTCATGAGTGTTATATCACTGTTAGGCGAGCCAAATATAGAGTCCCCTGCAAATGTTGATGCAGCTGTTAATCTCAAAAACGACCCACAAGACTATCGCAAAAGGGTGAGGGCATGCGTCAGAGAGACACTGGAACAAGAATAAGTAAATAGTGTAACACATAGACTTACTACTCTAATATAACCAAAATACTGAGGTAACATATTATCAGGCGCTAAGCCTATAGTTCAGAAATATGTTCATCTGAGCCACCGACCAGAATGCACCAGCGATTGTTTAAACCTCATTTTGCTGCTTCAGCGCGGGGTGGACAGTCAGTTCTTTGCCGTTCATATTGACAGCATCCAGTAACAATGCCGCTGTAGCATAATTTTCCTCGCGGAAGCATACGTAACCATAACCCTTGGAGGCTCCGGTGCCGTCGGTACATACTATCGCGCTCTCCACGCTGCCACAAATCTTCTTGAAGAAGTCAAACAACTCATCCCGTGTTGTTGATGGGTGCAGATTACCCACGTAGATAGTACGTGAAAGGCGTTCGTCACTTGAATCCATGGCAAACGGTTCATTGTCCCTCTCCAATCTGGCTCTCTTGCGGAACATGGGTGTTGACGGAGATACATCGAACGCAACATCACCCATTGTGCAGTTCAATGTACCGGAGCGAGTCAATATCTTGTCGATGATGCTCCTTGCACTATCATCCTCCTTAAAATCTACGTAACAGTAGTCCGGCACCTTTGTGTGGGAGTCCTCTCCGTCGCTGTCAGCCCCTGTTGAGGGGAAACGTATGTTTACTGGCTCGTGGCCAAGTTCACGAAAGAATCCCTTCAACACTTCCGTTATCTTCACTCTGTTAAGAGCAACTATGTCGGAAATTCTTTTCACGAATAGCACCTTATCCTCGTAAAGAGCACTGGCGGGATTGGAAATGTCACATTCGACAGAACCATGGGAAAATTTGCGATCAGCTGCGAGTTTCTTGGCTCTTTTAGCGTTGTCATGAGTGTCAAATTCTATGCAGCATGTTCCACGGGTTGGGAAAAACCGTATAGACTTAAAACCTGTGAAGTCCGAAAACACAGACGTTATCTCAGACTCATCCACGTTTTCAGGCAGCTTCGATATCCACAGGGTACCACCCTCACCTCCACGATATAACCATGTTTGCAACACGTCGTTGTCACTGGACAAGAGGATCTGTATCCTAGTGGAGCGTTCAGAGTCCATGCTCGCGCTGTCGTCAACCTCCTCCGCAGGTCGCTTATTCGTCCCAGGAACATAAACATCGGTGTAATGCGATGATATCATAGGTTGAGGCAGTAATGAGAAGTTTCCCAGTGAGCCCGGCCCGCTGTTATACCGCGACATGTACTTGAAGTCTGGCGAAGTATCCGGGGTATTGTTCACGGATATAGCAGTAAACTGCGATCCTAGCTTGGACATCATAGGTGATGGTGGAGGTGGTGGCATATTAATGCTTGGTGGTACTGCGGGAGCAATTGATGGATCAGCGCTCTCGTTCCCATCCCATGTTGCCCGTGTGACAAACTCAAAGTCTCTTACCGATAGCTTGGGAGATGACACAGTCATTGACGGTGCATCCTGCCTCATTCTGCAATTACCCTTTATGGTCCTATAAGATCCGCAGCCACTGTCAGATGAAGTCTCAGAAAATGACTCAGAATGACGACGGCGACGACTGTCTCTGCGTAGTATGATGTTCTTCAGACTCAGTGTTGTCCCATTGCAGCGTGTTTCCGCAGTTATAGTATGGTTGGCCACAGTCATATGTGCCCGTTTTATATCTTCAACTTCTCCGCAAGTCTGTACATAGTCTATATATACCTCTGACATATCTGCAATAGAAACAAATTGCAGTGAAGATTCAAAAAGCCACATGATTAGCTCATGTGCCGTTTTAGGGGTTGGGACTTCAGTGATTTTGGGTTCTACAACATCCTTGAGGCACGCTATTAATGCCTCCATAAAGTTAGAACTACAATTTCCGGACGTATCTAGATTTTTCACTCCGTCTATGATGAACAACCAGCAGTGGTAGTCACTGATAAATCGTTGCACAAGCTTCTTAATCACCTCTAGGTAGTTCTCATGGCTGCCTTTCTTTGTCATAAGAAGACGCAACTCATGTTTCCCCCAGTACGTCAGCAGGCGATATGTTCCTTTAGTATCAGACGAGAGGTCCCCCATTTTTGAGAGAAGATCCTCTTGTCGCAACAAAATGCGTCTAAAAGCCTCAATGGACTCTGGATGATGGCGCCGAAGGCAGTCGGCAGCAGTGATGTGAAGGCTGATCAGACCACTCGTGTCAGTTACGGCGGTGACAGCCTTGTCAAAAACATCGACAAGCTCCTCCACACTGGAGGTGGATATGCTGGCAATCATCTGCAGGTAGTTGATCCAGATGTTTACAGACCTAGGCATATGGCGGCACGATCTCTCGCAGACCCACAGTGCATACTTCTCGTTAACCTTTATAGCGTGGTTTGAAAATCGAATCCACAGGTCATCGCGCTCATATCCTAGATCATCCAGCGCTCGCAGATACACTATACTTATTCGATCCATTTCGCCACACTGCAGCTCATAATTTATATAATCGTTCCAAAGG
Organism: Babesia gibsoni; assembly: GCA_035575875.1. Classification (NCBI taxonomy): domain Eukaryota; phylum Apicomplexa; class Aconoidasida; order Piroplasmida; family Babesiidae; genus Babesia; species Babesia gibsoni. The sequence goes on from CP141526.1 coordinate 2,357,360, forward strand.
CTATTCATGTTACCTGGATTCAGCATCTCATCAAACTCCGATTGTACCTTCAACTCAAAGCATTTTCGACGTTCCCAGGCGTCATATCCTATCTTGTGTATATTCTCACCCTCTGATATAGGTTTGCGATGTTCCTTTGGGAGTTCAGACTCCCAAACGCGATACTCGTCCAACAAATCTGCCAACCCAGCAAGAGGTAGAGCAAGTTGGCGGAAAAAAAGGGCACGTACTCGCTCTATTTGGCTACCACGCTCACTAGGCGGGCATTTGTCTACTAGGTCTTGTTCAAACTGGCGATATTCACTCCACAGTAACGGGCCATCCAAGGCATGGAGACCTAACGACCTGAGTCCTCTCTCAAATAAGGATCGCACACGCGCTGTATTCACAGCGGCAAAATTTCGCTTTACCTCAAAGCGAACGTACGCTATCCAAATCTCCACAGAAGGCTCATTGTCTACGGCACACTCATACATGGATATCATGTCCTCGTCACTGCAGTCGCGCCGCTTGTCCTCAATCCAGGACAGCCAGAAACGATCTTCTACTATACAATGCTTTACACATTGTGTTCGAAAGAACTCCAGAAACTTCTCGTGCTTCAAACGCGCAGAAATGTAGATACCCTTGGTATAGGTTGCCAAGTTCCAGGGATCCACCTGAACACGGGCACAGAGCTGATCTAAGTCTTCCACCGTACCCCCTTCATCCCGTCGCAACGGGCTGCTATTTTCCCTATTTACCATTATATATGAAAACTGACATGTGCCAAAGCTAAATTCCACTCTGTGACCGCTGGAGTCGGGCTGTCAATCCAGTGGATCTGCAGCAATGCATCGCATCATCTAAGGATACTATATCACACACACATTATAGTAACGATGTTATATGACTTAAAACAGTTAGAATTGGAACCCACCATCGGGAATTAGTCCCTTAAAGCCTGGTTCCTCAGGGGATGCGTTAAAGTCTTGTTCGAGTTCATACTCATCGGGGAAGTAGTTTTCTAGGATTTCCCTCGCCTTGCGGTAGATTACCGTCACCTTGCTGTCCTGTAGAAGTTCCAGGGAGCGAACTCCTTCAACTTCTTCAATGGCAGTAACGTATGGATTCACAGTTAGGCTATTCATCTCCATAAGATGCTGTCCTACTTGCAGAATGTTTTCCAGTGCCCTAAGCGCAACTCCTACCAGCTTTGTGTCTGTGGTAGAAAGTATTGAACAGATATATTTTATGCATCCACGTGATGCTAGATTCTCTGCCTGTTTGGCATCACCTCCTGAAGCGGCGTTGCAAATAGCCCAGCTTGCCTCACGGTGAATGTCAAAGTCATTACATGTCATCAATTCCAGTAGTTTCTCTACAGTGTCAGAGTTGAGGAAGGCCTCCACCTGATCCCGGCTACCGGCGGCGATGTTGGACAGTGTCCAGCAAGCTTCCTTCTTTATAGTCTTCTTTTCTGAAAATAGCAACTTGTATAATACTGGAATACAACCACAGTCCACAATCATCTGGGTTTGTCTGTCATTCCCAGTAGCGATATTGCCAACAGTACGTAGAGCCGGTGTTTGGATCACGGGTTGTGCGTTAGCAAGCAAATGCACAAGACGAGGGCACACTCCAGAGTCCAAAACAGCCTGTATGTGTTCTTCATTACCATCAGAGACATATGAAAGTGCCCAGCAGGCGTCCGTCAAAACCTACAAATATTTTACATTACAGTAATGTAATCTTACCTCACTGTCAGTGTGGTCAAGCAACTTAGCTAGGTATGGTATAGCAGGTTTCACGTCCTCGAATACGGGTTTTGGTTTACCACGGCACAAGTTAGAGATTGTCCACGTGGCATTGCGAATTACGCTCTCCTTCTCCGAATTCACTAGCAAAAACAACAAGGGTTTGAGCGCACCCAGCCCTAAAACTAAATCACGGCACTCAGGAGAGTCGCCTGCGATGTTACCTAGTGCCCAAATCGCTTGCTCTCGAACCTCCTCCTTGGGGGCCTCCAGGAGGGCTATCAACTTTGGCACAGCGCCGTTGTCAGTGGCAACCTTGGTTTGCTGGCGGTTTCCTGAAGCGACGTTTGTGATTGCCCATGCAGCCTCGAATTGCAACTCAGGGGCATCGAATCTACCCAAGAACTCGATAAACACCGGTACAACTCCAGTGTTTACAATCTCCTCAATTGGTGGGTCAACTTCTAGCGATAGCAAGCGACGGAAGTGTTTTGTGCACATTAGCTGAGTCTCGTAATCATTAGAACGGATTCCTGCTACATAAGGAGCTAAGACCGAGGGAGTCCAGCTAGCTGGGTTAGCGAGGGTTTCGGAATCCACATCTTGGCTTCCTGGCACTGTTGTCTGACCTTCTGGTAACAGCGTGGGATCGAGCTCATGCTGAAGGGATTCCTCTCCAGGAGCCGCACCATCACCACGGTGTCTCTGGAAGTGACGGTCACGAGTCTGCTTGCGGATTTGGGCTTGCAAATCCTCTCGCTTCCTGCGAGGATCGTCGAATATTTTCTTGTATTCTTTTTTGCGCTCGTCCTTGCGAAACATTTTTAATAATATGTGTCATAAATTCGTGAAATAGTAACCTAGAGGAAGGCTGAATAAAAACGATGCTCGGCAGTACAGGAGGCGGCGGGCCCTATACCTAGCATCACGCGAAATATACCAATCCTATGAGCGATTAACTATATATCACAAGAATGGAATCTATGTTGCCTCCACATAACATTCCATGGGTGTGGCATCGTGAGGCCTGTAGTGTCAACTTGTTTGTGGAACAACCCCTACTCTGCACGATTGTGGAATACAGAATTATATTGATGCAAACTGTGACTCACTTATCGGCGAACATATTTATCCGTTAACTTTTACCAATCGTCCATCACCCTGCTGAGGAAAATGTGACACTTGGTATTGAAATACTTCTTGCAATTCCCAAGGAGGAGGCCAGTTTTCATTAGGCATGGGCGCTGTTTATGTGCTCTATAACTCCTTTTTCAATGCCATTGTAGTCCTAGTAACTGATTTTATACCTGCCCTGTCAGGACACGGCTGCGTTGTCTATGCCCCCAAAAGTGCGTTACCCATTGGGAGTTGACAGCAATTAGCTAGTAGCATTGCACTGTTACATGAATATACTTCACATTATCATACTATGAACACATAATAATAGAGAGGATAAGAGTTTCACATGAATGTCTATGCCTGCTTTTTATTAGAAATTATCTTCGTGAATAAAATGTTGCTTTATACTCAACTGATATTTTCTACTCATCAAAGCGCGCCAACATATTACTTGCCCTTGCCGGTGTTCTTCTTCTTTTGGGCAGGTTCATCCTCTGGTTCGTCGTCACCTTCGTCATCATCGTAGTCGGCATCCTCCTCGTCGATTTCCTCGTCATCGCTGTCAGAAAGGTAGCCTTCACCTTCGTTTTCGTAGTAACCTAGAACGTGGACCTCGTTCTTGCCTCCCTTGGTGGCCAACTTTATTCCACTGTCGGTGGAGTAGTACAAGTCAACGGTGGCATGTTCACAGACGTCCTTCTGTAAAACACAGACGTTGAAGGCAGTCTTTCCATCAACCATCATTACGTAGGTCTTTTCTCCGTCTTTGGCTTCGTTTAAGCAAAACTGGGAGACGTGTACAACTGAGGCCTCCTCAGGGTTGGCCTCGAAGTTGCCGCCGGCAGGGATAACAGCACCTGAGGAAGAATTAGACCGCAAATGTGTACATCAGATACAGCAAATAATATACATGCGAAAAACTATGCATATGCTACTTAAGGGAACGAATTTAAAGCAAATATTGACCAAGGTAGTACGCAGCGTCGAGATCGCGAGGCAATCACGCTTAACTTACCGAAAAACATTTTGAAATAAGCACGGAGATAAGCTAGAAATAATGGAAAGGAGGTGCAGCGAATGACAAAAGTGTTTAGTGGCTAGTAATGCCGATATCGCTACCTAAAGCTGATATCGGGTTGGGCCAACCATCAATATTATATATGGGGAAATAACGAAATGCAGGCCAGTTTTAGGCCACTAAAGAGGCCCTTTTGGACGCCAAAGTGTGGAAGGTGCACCCGTGGCCGTGTAAAAGTTACATACTGGGGTCAGGGGATTTCGACCACTGCTGCCACGGTATCCATAGCGTATTTCACAAAATGCAGAGATGCAGCCACAAATAATATCGAACGTTTAATTTATAATGCGATGTGTTGTCAATCTTTAACAGAAGGTGCAGAAAAAAGGCGTTCGTTTTCTGTGTTGCGCTCATTAGACAAGGGCCAGTGTCTCTGGCATGTCCATCATATCTCCGTAGAAAAAGATTGCTGTCGATATTACAACAAACCCTACGATCCTTAGATACATTCTAGCCGTAGCCGGTATCAGCGGCTCGGGTTCCATGTCCATCATACCAGGGTATAACATTTTGCCGTCTTCAGTTCAGTATCCAATGCTTTGTTTCCTCATGCGATATATTATACTTCCTCGCGGTTCCACTTCCTTAGTGTATTGGTGAATGATTCTATCTACATTTATTTGCCGTTTCTGAAATTAAGTAGATAGAGTCACACACCCGGAGGCATTTGGTGCAATTATGCTTTAACCTCGAGGTATTTCAGGGATTCTACCTAGAAAATCGGCACATTATTTAGACGCCGATTGCTAACAATACGAACATACCTTTTATAAGATGTTGCCCCAGAGATTTCAAACTGTTGGCGTTGCTGACCCGTGATGCATCACCATATTCACGACACATGTGATCCCAACACATGTGTTATAGTAGCACATTTTGCATTGCTCACTTACACGGCTATGTGACCACGTACACCGAAGGCTTATATGTGTCTGCGGAGATAGGATTCCCATGGTGTTTCTATCATCCATCAACTACCACTGGCATTACAAAACATGGCAGAGATTGACGGCAGGGTATCTCAGGACATGTAAGTGATGTAACAGCCATTCATAACGTTCCTCCAGTTGTCAAGAATAGGTTGCCGAACAATGAGCTCATAGGATACGTCATCAACGACAAGCATCCAAAAAGCATCAGAGTAGCATGCGATAGGTAACTTGGCCAACATCTAGCGTCTATCCCCATTTAGGTACATCTATGTAGTCAGATACAAGAAGACTTTTCGCATGACGAAGAAAGTATGGGCTCATGATGAACATAAGGAGGCAAAGCTAGGTGACATAGTAAGGGTGCAGCCACTGGGATACCGAATTGGACCATGGAAAACATATGTCCTCTCTAGGGTTTTGCATACTCAGGATCCGCATTTGAAGGCCACCGCTGAAGTAACTACACTCTGTTAGTGTTTCAAATTAGTTAATGCTAAAGGTTTTCACCGTTCATCGCAATTTCAACAATTGTTAAGTATATTACATTAAACACCTGGCCTTTGCAGTTACTATTGCCATAGGGTGATTATATGATGTAACAACGTTTAATCAGATTGATTAATGAGATAGTTTCCTTATTGCCCTTCCTAGTGAAGTAGTCTATAATGACGCGGTGAGCCATACGATGATCACACCGTTGTTATATTCTGTTGCATTACTGCAGATGCATCCGATGACTAATTGACAGTACGTTTTAGTATGTTAGGCATGCGATATGTTCAGGATCTTCTATTCGTCCTGCTTGCGATACCAGATTTCAACATGTGAGCGTGCAGACTGGCAACGCTCTTACCACTCTTAAGTAGGTCTTCCTCGTCCTTCCGTCGTTGCTCCTCCTCAAACCGTTTTCTCTCCTCAAGCTTGCGCTTGTATGCACCCGTTACGAAAACCTCGCCAACTGCCTCTCCAGTTTCCAGGTCCTCCTTCAGCTGCTGCTTGTCTATTGCGATACTTCTTTCTATTTGACGGTCACGCGCCGTCCTTAGCAACCCCTTCATATACTGTGAGTCCTTAACCACACGCTTTACGTCAGTCTGTGGTGTTTGCGACGGAGCGCAGCCCAAATACAGCAGATTCTTAGGGTCATTGTACTCTCTGTCATCCTTTGACGATTCCTCCAGTGAATCGTACTGGTAAAGTTCTGGATCTAGATTTTCTGTAGACAAATCATATTCCTTGTACTTTACGGAGACCTTTTGGCACTCCGCTGCTACTGAATTGGCTACATCATCCTTCAGCGCCCCGTTAGTCGATACCTTTGCTCGCTTAGAAAGAGGATGTTTGCCTAAGGAATCTGAGTTAGAATCCTCTTCATCGCTAGCCGTGTTGAATATAGAAGGCTTGGTAGCACCTGCAAGTCCTGTTGGCGCTGCTTTCTTGGAATTATCCACAACTCCCTTTGAAGGGTCTCCACTCTTCGTTGACAGTTTAAAGGAAATAGCCATTATTAGGCATATACTATGGTAATATACATGGCTAAAGCTATGCTAAAAGTGTTTGATTGCCTTTATGAGTCATTGGTGGTAGTTTTAACAGGAAATGAGGCAACGTTGTAATGTGCACGATAACCTGAGAGAAGTGTAAGCGAAATATGGCAATGCAAGTTCATTGAAGTAATAAATCTGCAGAACATAATTTTGTTAAATGTAGATCCTGGATTCCACTCTAATTTTTGAGCTGCTCTTATCTGAACTGCCATTTCTATGGTCACCGCAGCAGAAGGTGGAGGTCCATCGTAATGCTTCTACATATATTGGATATACACTACAAGCAAAGCAAATATAGTTTATGCGATAATGCGTATTCAATAAGTTCTGGACTGGAAGGCTATCCTCATATGTAGTTGTCCGCAATATCTGTGGATAGTATAAATTTTTAATCGCAAACATGGATGACGAAGAGGGAAGGTTGTTCAGGTGCAGACGCACCTGCTGTGAGATGCTAGAAGATCGTGGATACTTCATTCCACATCAGGAGAGATTGGAGACGTTCGCAGAGTTCAAGGCAAGATTCGAGCTATATGATAAAGTGTGAGTGTTTACTAATGTGATGCATTGAATTCGGTTCAGGCGCTCAAAGATGTTGCTCGTAGCATCATTAAAGACTGACAAGGACTCTAAGCTACTGGTTTACTTCGCTGATGAGACTAAAAAGACTGGTGTAAAACCAATCAGAGAGTTGGTTTTCAGTTTGTATTACCATATACTTTCAGATTGACGGAGAAAATGGAGGACCACGACATTCACAGAGCCATTTTGGTGACCAGGTTCGAATTGACTCCATTTGCCAAGGATGTAAGTTCATGGTACCAGTGTTTAATAACTTGTGCACAGGCCATACAAGAGGCCGCACCAAGAAACATTATCGAAAACTTCCTGGAGAAAGAGTTACTGGTTAACATTACCAAGCACGAACTAGTTCCAAAACATGTGCCACTTACCATGGAAGAGAAACAGAATCTTCTCCAGCGGTACAAGGTGAGTATTCGACACCTTGCACAATATATTATGCAGGTAAAAGAGAGTCAGATACCGAGGATACAGGAAGCTGATCCAGTCGCTCGATATTTTGGATTGACCAAAGGACAGGTGAGACCCTGCTATACTCGTGTAACATGTATTAGGTGGTGAAAATCATCAGACCAAGTGAAACAGCAGGGAGATATGTAACATTCAGACTTGTTAGCTGAACATGCCAAACGTTTAATATTAAAGATAAAGGTTATGTTTCCTAAATTTTCCATACGTGTGCGTTTCCATCCATCCCGCATGTGGCGAACTCCCCAGTGGAACCATGAAAATGAATGTCTGTTATGTTGTCCTTGTGTTCATTGCAAAGGGCTTTCATGGAGAGACTACGTGTCTCAAAAATGCGTATGCTGTTATCCCAGCAGCAAGCTACAGTGACGGCTCCATCATCGCGTATTCGCAGACAGCCGGCAACACAGCTGCCAGGATCTTCATCGTTTAAGGTCCTGCGATATAATAATTTGAATCCAGCGCTTTTGGATACATTCAGCATGTGCGCTTCTCCCTTTGTGTCGCCCACTAGTGCAACAGACCTCCATACAGCAAGGGATGGGAAGGCCTCTGCGCCTTTACATACATCAGAGGTGAAGAGAGGACGTTGGCTATTCCTCAAGTCGAATAAGCATATGGATCCACATTCGTATGTAGACAGAATGTAATCAGAACCCAAGTATGGCAACGGTTCTATGTTTTGCAGGCTGCCAAACTCATCGCTTGACATGGACAAAGTTATTCCATTTTCGGGTCCTGTCTTCACTGCGTTGTTTTTAGAATACCCATCGCTAGCATCTGCAAATAGTTTTAACATACTGACAATCCAACCAACCCTTCTCTAGATAAGGTACTCGGATATCATGGCAAATTATATCACTCAGGCCCGAAGGGCATACAAGCAATGGTGGATTTTGTGGGATCAAGCGAATGCGCGCGAAATTGCTTACGCTAATGTCAAACTCTTCCAACACACTCTCACTATGGAGGTCAAATATGTAAACGCCATTACTGTGCTGAAGTGCTACTCGCTCATATGACGTGGAACCTAGGAATCAGTTAATCGGTGTGATAAGATTGGGAAGCTAAAGTAATAACAAGATACCATGTGATTCCAGGGGTAAGGCAGAAACTAAATTCTGCTTGGTTCTCCACAGTGATACTGCATTTCCAGATTGCCTATCCCACTGACATAAGTCCCCTGTGGAGCTTGTGGTAAGCAGATGCGTTCCGCAGTGATTCACTGAAGTAAGTCCGCTGGAGGAACGCACAGTGATTAGTGGGTAGTCAAGCATCTTACACGGCTGCAACTATGCAATAGCCGCGGTAGATATCACATGATTATTTCTGACACTGCATCTCCTAACGGCGTACGCCTTCCTTGCTTGGATTCTACTACTTTCACTTAATCCGTTAGGCTATAATGTGCATATACCACGCACAAGCTGTATCCAGAACTGTTATAATATGCATGTAAAGAAATACATTTTGATGTCGGCATTTCAATGAAGACGGGAGTCTCCTTGTTCCTGGAAGAAGTAAAACGCGCAGTCACTCAACATAATAATACATTGGTTAATCCATTATTAACATATATTGCAAGAACACCCCTGTCTACACCTCTATTCGCACTCCACATGATGGTATGACACATAACCCCAAGTGCCGCCGGCACATATTGTGTATTAATGCCCATCCCGGCGCTGCTCCTGGGATTCGAGTAGGGAATTAATATATTATATACGGCGGATGATATTATGTCGCCTAGGACTCCCTGAGTAACAGGGCCATCACACATCTCACAGTTGACATAGGTTGACCTTCATTTCTATCTAGTTAGGGCACAATGACGTCGGCATACTTTTTGCTAATTGGGCGTCGGAATTTCGCTGCAATTCTGCACCATGAGATGAAGAAATCGGCACGTATGCCAGCGGCAAGTGAGCGCCCCTTGTACAGGAATGTGTTTGACAGAGCAGATCACCCATCGCTGTGGGCGATGGATGTGACGAAATTCGTCCACAAAAAGGATGTGGAATCACTCGCTGACCTAATCACGCCACACGCACATGGCCACAAATTCACCTGTGCCGGTGTGACAAAGTACGCTCATTATGTTAACGTCTGGGAACCCGTTTTCCCGAGGACTCCTGATGTCGAGAAGGGTGAACTTATAGCTGGAGCTAACTTTACAAGGACGAGTGGCTGGCACAACCCCCGCGAGCCTGCAATCGTATCCGTCGGAAAGCTTGGTCCGGACAACCAAAGGGCCATCGGATACGCAGAAAATGCTGTGGTACCGGACTCGATAAATCCTGATGCCTTCCCCGACTTTACGGAGTACAAGCTACCAAAGGGCGCCGACAGACGTGCTGCCATATACCTCATATCGGCCAGTGCCATGTTCTTCTTCCTTGCAATAATTAGATCAGTCATATGCAAGTTCGTACATTTCCTTTGGATTGCAAAGGTTAGAATGCATTTGTGAATATCATCATTATTTAGGATGTCGCTGCCAGTGGTTCAGTAGAGGTGAACGTAGGAAACATGCTACCTGGCGACCAGATAACCGTGAAATGGCGATCTAAGCCCGTTTTTATTAAGAGAAGGACCCCAGAGGAGATCGAACGTGCAAGGTAGATATAGATGATACCGCCTTATATAATATTGTACAGGAAGGATGACGCCCTCTTGGACACCATGAAGGACCCTGAACTCGACTCAGACAGAAACGTTAACCCGGAGTGGTTAGTGAATATCGGTGTATGCACCCACCTTGGCTGCATCCCTGCTAAGGGAGGAAATTACGGTGGGTATTTCTGTCCATGTCACGGTTCTCACTACGACGGATCAGGTATGTTGTATCATGTACAAATGTTACGCATATACAGGACGCATTAGACAGGGCCCTGCTCCTGCTAACCTAGAAGTCCCTGCTTACAAATTTATCGACGAGAACACAATCAAGTTGGGATAAATGAAACTCCACAAATTCCCTGTTTAATATTATATGCTATGAATTGTGTACCCTTTAATTCATGCTGTGCAATAAAGCTACGATGAATGTCAAGAACTTTGACGATGTCAGTGTCGTAATAGGCGTAATTTATTTCAATGAAGCGAATTTTCTCAGCTCATAGATGTGATGGTACAACACCATATACGCCATAGTGCAAACGTTTCCCATTGACTCTTTTGTAAGGATCATATGTAATATCATGAAGAATTGTTTACCTCATTTGCCCGTTTATGTAATGTAATTTGGCGCCACCGGAAGCATCTGAACCACCACCGACACCAGCAGCACCAGCACCACCAGCACCAATCCTAGTGATGGTGATAGTAGTAGTGCTGGTCACTGTAGCGGTTTCCGTTATGCTAACAACAGGTGAACCACTACCATTGGTCTGGACAGTTTCTGGGACACTGGCGGCACTACCACCACCAGTCTGAGTCCCCGTACCCGTCTTCTTCATAAAGAAGTGAACAGGCACAGACAGTAGTAGCCACACATAACCCGCCAGAACATAGTTGAGTCGCCATCCATACTGACCTACGACATTCCAAGTTGCAATACGGCCAACCAGGAATAGACTTGCCACTCTGCCTAAGCAGTGAACACCGAATCCCAGGCCAAACCAGAGACTCGTCTGACTTGCTGGCTTTTGGCAACTCTGAGCCTTAGTTGGAGTTGTAGTAAGAGGTGGAAGCTGGGTCTCATCTCGAGGCTGTTCACTTCCACTGACAGAGGCACCCGCATGAATATGCCGCGTACATAATCCTAGACATATCGTTAAAGCAATGACATGAATAGTCACCTGAGTTATCAAACCCCTGTGTCATACAGGTAGCTGCCACAGATGACAATATGATCTACATTATCGCCGTATATGCATTACCATCTTAATAATAAAATGAGATAGCTCAACATATCGCGGTTCCACGATGTACTTTGCATTATGAGGATCTATCCTCTCACTACTGATTCTTCGCATCATTCTTATTGTCATTATCTCCCTCATACGTAAAGAACACCGGAATGTAGCATATCATGTTAACCACCGTTAAAACTGTTCCAACCGAAATTAAGGACATCCTCAACGCATTGACATTCCCCATCTTGGTCTCTGGACTCATGTTCTCCATCATTTCAGTAGTCTTGACATAACCGAATTTCTTTTCTGCCAGTAATCCAATTACTGGCGATAGTGTGGCACTGCTAGTAACTCCTCCAATCACTCGGTAAATTGAGAGTGCGAGGGACTCTTTTCCTTTTGAAACGTCAGTTACAATCGGTCTGTCGACGGCGGATGCGACAAACAGCGTGACGCCGAAGACGAATAGTTCTGCCCAATGGTACCATCGCAATGCCCCGTCGTGTATGGGCCACCAGAGAATGAGCATGATACAAAGAAGCCTAATAAACAAAACACCCATAGCAAAGGTGAGTCTCCCGTAACCCTTTTCCTTTTTCCATTTGTTATGACACGCGTCAACTAGATAGCCGCCGCTAGAGCTTCCAGCCACGGCGCCGACTTGAACCACGGCAACGACAATGCCCGCCATCTTATTTGACAGACCAGAGTATTGGAAGTACATCACCATGAAACCTAATATGACGAACGGCGTCTCCGATGTATACATAACACAAGCCATCACCCAGAAGGTAGACTTCTTGTGGAATTCTATGTTTCCACCATTACTTGAAGTATTGTCTCCATCACCCTCCTTCGTCATGTAAAAGTGGACAACCACAGCCACCATTAGCCATACGTATCCCGTGATGCAGTAACACAGTCTCCAGCCATATTGACCAACTACATTACGCGTAGCTAGAACACTTACCAGCATTAAACTCAGTACCTTCCCAGCACAGTGAGCACCATTGGCTACACTGAACCACTTACTAGTCTCATCCTTACTACTACTCTGGTTCTGATCCTTCTTCCACTGCTCCGTAATAATCTTACTGTAAACTGGTCCCACACAGGACATTAAAGCATAAATTGGTACTTAATACTCGTTCTTTAGATCCATGGAGGACTGTACCTTTTCTAGGAGCATCTGCATCACATGAAACATGAATGCATATGTCTACTTATTTTATAACATTAAGTTATGTTCACAACTGCGCAGCACAACTGTCAGAGTTCGGTATGATCACAGAGGCTTCTTTCGCAACAGCCGTGATTCAGGGACTTCACCTTGAAGATGGCCTCGCTGGTGTTACACGCAATGTAAATCCTCCCCTTCTGTTCTGCAATAAAGGACGCGGTTCCACTCTCCGAGACTCCTATATGCCTTGGCAGCCAATCCGTTCACCTTCTCAAAAATAACCTTATAGCCACCTTTGTTCTCAGGCGACAATTCCTTACTCTCTTGTGTTTGAGCAGTACCACTACCACCAACAGCGCCACCCTCGGTAGAACGTCCCTCACTACCAGCCTTTTCACCATCTGTGCCACCAACCTCCTCAGTTTTCGACTCAGCTTGAGATGTACTATTCCCATTAGGAGCAGGTGCTATTTGAGCAGCAACAGTGGGAGTAGTGGCAGTAGTTGAAGCAGGAGAAGCACCAGGCTTACCACCACTGGGAGAACCGACTTCTGAACCAGCACTACCGCCACCACTACTTGGAACCGCAGCAGCAGCTTGCGCTTGCGCCTCACTAGCTCCATTACCACCATCATCACCACCTGAAGCACCAGAGGCAGCACTGACTGTTTTACCTTCACCACTGCTTGGAATCGCAATTGTAATGGCGCCTACGCTGCTTTCCTGAACAACTACCCTAGTTGACTCTTTGCTCCCTGCTCTCGAGGTGGATAAGACAGTAGCACTGGAATCTGTGACTATACCAATACTACCAGACCCTTTGGATAGTCCAACACAGGAAGTGACGCCAATGGCCGTATTATCACCAGATTCAGATGTAGTGGCTATACCAGCACGTGCGCAACCAGAAGTTGTGGTTCCTTTGTCATTCAGAGCAGATAGAGGTACGGAAATACCGGCACAGGCAACGGCTCCAATATCGCTAGATCCTGCATTAGCGGCAGCGCTGGCACATGTAATAGCAGTGACAGTGGAGTTGGACACGGAATGATACACTGACGTTCCAGTAGCAATTGTGGTGGACCTAGTTACTGCCTCCTTACACTCCTTAGCCTCCTTAGCCACTACATCCTTCCTATACGTAAACATCATGCCACCGTAGAGCGCCATGTTGGCAACGCAAGAACCGCCCATGATATATAACAAGGATTTACTGAGGGCTGTGGCATTAGTGACTTTAGTAAAAGCATCCATGTCCTCCACCAATGCATCCGTTGTTATATATCCAAATGCACGCTCAGCCAGATACCCAATCAGTGGAGGGAATGTGAAGTTACTGGGTATGCCAGCAATGACACGACACAGTGATAGAGCAATGGCAGAGTTTTTTTCGTCTACGAAATCTGATAGCATAGTACGATCGATACTAGTTCGGTTGAGTTGAGCAAACCCGAAGAGTGCCAAGCACATGTAGTGGTACCAGCGCATATTGCCTCCTTGGAAGGGCTTCCGCAACAACAGTGTAATGGCAAACAGTCTGATGGCAATGAGGCCGATACCAGTCAGTTGCTTCCCATAATTCTTGTAAACACCATGAATCTTCTGAATGGCATATCCACCGACAAACCCTGCAATCATGTTACCCATGTGTACGACCGAGATGGCGAATCCAGCCATTTGGTTACGGACACCACAATACTGAAGGTAAATAACAATGTATCCCATAAATAGCTCACACGACTCCGACACGTAGATGAGGCTGATCATAAAGTAATAGGATGGCTTCTTGAAAAGCTCACGTATTCCTTGCCAAATGCTCCCGTCTTTCTTGTCACCACTTTGCCCTGGAGAACCACCTTTGTTGGCGCCATTGTCCTTTGGCCTCATACCATAGTAGGTAGGTACTGCTGCAGCAAGCCACATGTAACCTACTACGCAATAATAGAGTCTCCACCCATATTGCCCAAGCACATTGCGCAAGGATAAGCGACTTGCCAGTATGGAACTAACCATAGCGCCTAGGTAATAAACACCAGTGTAGATTCCATACCACATGTCACGTTCATTCTTGTTCACTGAACTGGTAATTATCTTATGGTGACTAGGTCCGGTGCATCCCAGAACGGCTCCATGGATTAATGTGGCCAACACAAGCTGCGGTAATATGAGACGTATGAAGGCAACGTACCATTCGATAATTGGTGGTGGTACCCAGTAGGATACACATCATACCACAAACAAGCATGGCAGCAGACTCCACTTGATAAGGTTTTATAATGGTCAGCAAGTATCCCCAGAGTGGACTCACAAGCAGCAAGGCACCCTGTTCAGCAGCACCCACAACAGACAGAGTGGCAGGCGAACATCCAAATGATACTTCGAAGGCACGCATACATATGGGCAGGATCTCCATATCAATGGCATCCATGGCAGGATATACGTGGTAGAGCACTTTGGCCCACGGTGAGTATGATACCTTCGGTTGGTCGTTCTCTGACGAAGTACTGTTACCACACTGGGTTGATGACCCTCCAGACGCAGCTGGTACAGCGGTTGCAGGACAAGCCTTATTATCCTTCTTATCCTTATCTTGTTTATACGTAGCCAGCGCCACGAGGTACAAGGCAATGTTGATGATTGAACAGACGACGAAGACAATGAGCATTGAGTTCCGCAGGGCACTCACATTATTCGCCATAACCTCTGGAGGCAAAGGGTCACCTGTCTCCGTGGACGTGACGTAACCAAACTTCTTCTCACAGAGGTAACCTACGGCGGGCACTACAGTCGCGTTGGATGTGACACCACCGATGGCGCCAACAAGACCAATGGTGAGAGACTTCAAACTACCTGGTGCCAAATCAGCTGAGATAGAAATATCAACGGCCTTAATGGTGAAGAAGGTGATGCCATATACAAACAGATATATGTGATGGTACCATCGGAATTTGCCGCCTGGAATTGGAGACCACAGGAAACCCAGCACCGCCAACACCCTGATGAACACGGTCACAGCTCCAACTGACAGCTTGCCATAACATTTGTTCAAGCCATGTATGTGATCAGTCATGAATCCACCAGAAAATCCGCCAGCCAGGTTACCAATCATCACCACTGAGAACGCAAAGCCAATCGACATACCAGGCACACCCGAGCTCTGTAGATACATCGTGAGGTAGACCAATACAGCAAACGCCGCCTGAGATGTATAGCCGACACAGACCATCAGCCAGAATGTGGTCTTATTCATTATGCATTGGATCTGCTGGAAATCGACACCAGCCTTATTTTCAGAACTACTATCACCATCACTGCCACCAGGCTTCTTCATCCAGAAGAATATAGGAGCGGCAACTGCGAGCCACAGGTATCCCACCAGACAGTGGCATACTCTCCATCCATACACTCCCCCAATGTTCTTCATCGATAAGGATACAGTTATATAGGCTGAGATGAGCGCACCAATACAGTATAAACTCCAATTAACGCCAAACCACAGAGTGGTATTTTTACTCATCTGACTGTCTCCTGTAATCATTTTGGGAGCTACAGCTATGCAGGCGGCATTTCCACAAGCGTTTAACACAGTGAACAGGATTACCTGAAACCTATTAGAGCTGCATAGTATAACCTACCAGTGGATAATGGGAGACGTATCCAAGCAATATACAGGATATTCCGCAGAGGCACGTGGCAATGCACTGTACATGATTAACTTTCTTCTTAAACCTATCCAGGAGCAGACCCCAAAGTGGGCTGATGCCTAGGTAGAACATGATCTGCACTGAAGGAATCCAGGATAACCTTGAGGGTGAGAGGCCTAACGTTATCTCGAACGCGCGCATACAGATTGGGAGAAGCTGCAGATTGACGCCTTGGACGAACGCAGGTACAAAACATAACACTTTGGCGTACCAGGGATATGATACGCTTGGTTTAGACTTCCCGCCAGTCACCAGTTCCAGCAACCAGCTCACGAATCCTATTAGTATATCTAGCAGGCTACTCGTCCTTGCAGCTCCACAAGATGCAGGTTTTATTGCCTTACCTAACTCCTCCGCGTAACAAACCACCACGTATAAGCCGATATTGAGGATCGTGGCAATCGACAGAATCCACATCATGGACCTCCTCAGAGCGTTCGCGTTTACTGACATCACCACATGTCCTAACTGAGAAACATCACCTGAGGGCTTGACATAGCCATACATCTTCTCAGCCATCCATCCAAGAAGTGGCATGATGACAAAATAGCTGGGCATACCACCAATGGCACGGTATAGTGGCACAATCATGGATTCAGTACCCTCGGAGATTTCAGACACTATAGGTTTTTCCACAGTGGGTGATACCAGCATGGTTAAACCAATGACGAACAATAGGCGGTAGCGATGCCATGTCATACCATACTCATTCAGTGGCCACCAAAGAAATGCCATAAAGAAGCATACCCTATATGCCAGCGCACATACAGCCATAAGCAATGTGCCATATTCAGGATAGCATTTATGTACCTTATTTACAGCCCATCCGCCAGCAACACTACCAATCGCAGTACCCACCTGCATCACGATAATTGCGCTGCCAATCATTACGGTAGATAATCCAGAATATTGCAGATACATGACCATGTAACCCATTATAACGTAGGGGGGCTCTGAGAAGAACATAACAACCGTCATGGCCCAGAACTTGGACTTCATTAATACATCCATCAGATCATTCCACGCATTGGTTCTGTTATTAGAAGCAGTGTCATCCTTCGTCATATAGAGGCACACTGGTAATGCGGCGAATAGCCAAACACAGCCCACAACAGCATACGATAATCTCCATCCAGAGTGACCGAACACCTTCTGCCCTGCGTAATGACCAGTGAGGAAGAAACAGGTCAGTTTCCCCAGAATGGCGATGCCATTGTTGATGCCCGAGTACATACTGTCCTTACTATTCGAACCGTTAGTACCACCAGTGGTACCATTCTTATTACCCCAATTCGCTGCGATGACGTGAACAGCTACGGGAGCTGCACAGGCAAGGCCTATGCCATGTGTTAATCTTATCAATAGTATCTGAGACGCTATATGGATGCATACAATTAAACTCACCCATGAGAATGTAGTGACCTGAGCCAGCAGTACACATGATATACCACACAATGCCATCCCGGCTGCACATACGTACTGACACGGCCATAGCGTCAGAAGATATCCCCAAACAGGAGCGAGACCCATTAAGGTCATACCCTCCATACTTGCCATAATTGACAAGGAGGAGGCAGATAACCCGAGTGATGCCTCCAATGCCCGCATACTGAGAGACAATATCTGAGTGTCGTAAGCATTAATGAACGAGACCATGTGATACAACACGACTGATGGCCACAGGTATGCTAAGCCGCTTCCACCAGCATTTGACGTCGTCTCAGTACCTCCACATTTATTCTGCTGTCCATTCTCCTTTTTACCACCCGTCGCCTTATCCTTCTTATATGTGAAGAATAGTCCAACATATAATGCTACATTCACGGCAGTGGCACCAATCATGATGTACATTATAGATCTCCTTAAAGCGTTAGCATTCGACGCCATCACCTTACGGTCCGCACCCTCACCAAAACCTGCGCCCTTCACATAATCATAAACTCTCTCTGCCATGTTTGCAATCAGTGGTGGGAATAACAGACTACTGGGCACCCCAGCAATCATACGGAGAAACGATAGAGCAGTGCCCTCACTTCCCTTGGGAACAACGTCATCCAACATTGGTCTGTCGACGCTGTGAATGGTCACCAGAGTCGCACCGACAATGAAGGCCTCCACATAGTGTTCCCATGTCAGCCCATTAGTTGGGACTGGCCACCACATGAGCATCGTAATATACATGAGCCTAATGAGGAGGGCGTCCACTGCAAAACCCAAGCGTCCATACTCAGGACAGTTTTTGTGACGCCAATCGATAAGCTTGCCGCCAAAGAGGCCTCCAAACATTCCACCAAAAACCACAACTGCAGCGAGGGAGGCAACAGCCATTTCAGATAGACCAGAGTACTGGAGGTACAGAGGAATGTAAGCCATGAATGCATAGGCTGCCTCTGATGCAAACATCACGGCCACCAACAGCCAGTAGGACTTCACCTTGAAGATACATTTTAGTTTCTTCGCAATGGTGTCACTGCCATTGTTGCTACCACTTGACTGATCGGATCCCGGATTAGGCTTCATAAAATAAAACACAAGGGGAGCCGTAACTAGCCATGAGTAACCCAGTATACAATATGACAACCTCCACCATAAAGCCCTATCAAATTCTTCATCGACAAAAGTGAATTTGTGCCACAACCAATGAGACTTCCAAGGCCGTAAACGGCGGCATATATACCGAACCACGTAGCCTGTTCACTATCGCACCTTGAGCCTGTGATGATCTTCTGAATTACTGGACCTGTGCAACCCAGAGAGGCGCCATGGAGGAATCGCAATACAAGAATCTGTGAATGTGTAAGAATGGACTCCGGAACCTACCAGTGGATAGCTAGATGTACACGCAAGTAAAATGGATGTGATACCCATGATCAGCATGGCAATACATTCCACATAATGGCTTTCTTTATTGTCCACTAAGTAGCCCCAAAGAGGACTTAGAGCCAATTCGGATAACATATGTGCCATCGCCACAATGGATAGGGAAGACGGCGAAATACCCAAATCTACTTCGAAGGCTCCCATACATACGTACAAGCTCTGCGTAGAATATGCGTCCAGGAAGGTAAACACATGGTACAGCACAATGGCGTACCACGGGTATGAAGCCTTGGCGTCAGCAGAAGATGGAGCAGTAGTCGCTGTACTGTTACAATCACCTCCAGTATTTGTTCCATTCTCACCCTTCTTATCATTTTCATAGGTGAAGAACACAGGGATGTATAGGATTATATTGAGCACTGTAAGGACTCCACCGACGCAAATCAATGACATCCTCAGAGCATTCACATTAGCCATTCTAGTCTGGATATCCATATCCTCCAACAACTCCTTAGACTCAATATAGCCAAACTTCTCTGCCAGTAATGCGATAATTGGTGATATGGTGGCACTAGATGGGACACCGCCAGCCACGCGAAATAATGATCCTGCCAAGGCGCCCTGTTTGTCTGCAATATCGGCCACGGTAGGCCTGTCAACGGCAGAGGCGACAAACAGTGTGAAGCCGAACGCGAACAGGATGATGTACTGGTGCCATGTAAGTCCAGACTCTTCTATTGGGTACCAGAGTAGCACGGTGACACACAGCAGTCTGAAAGCAAGGACACACATAGCGAAAGTGAATCTACCATAACCCTTCTCTTGCTCCCATTTACTACATACTGTAGCTGCATAACCACCGGCACAACTACCAATCACAGCAGCAACTTGAATCACAGCACCTACGAAACCTGCCATCTTATTCGACAAGCCTGAGTATTGAAAATACATAACCATGTAGCCTAACATTACGAACGGGGTCTCCGATGTATACATAACACAAGCCATCACCCAGAAGGTAGACTTCTTGTGGAATTCTATGTTTCCACCATTACTTGAAGTATTGTCTCCATCACCCTCCTTCGTCATGTAAAAGTGGACAACCACAGCCACCATTAGCCATACGTATCCCGTGATGCAGTAACACAGTCTCCAGCCATATTGACCAACTACATTACGCGTAGCTAGAACACTTACCAGCATTAAACTCAGTACCTTCCCAGCACAGTGAGCACCATTGGCTACACTGAACCACTTACTAGTCTCATCCTTACTACTACTCTGGTTCTGATCCTTCTTCCACTGCTCCGTAATAATCTTACTGTAAACTGGTCCCACACATGATAGCCCGGCGCCGTGTAGGAACCGACAGACCAGCACCTGCCACAGTATTAGAATGAAACCTATAACCTACCAATAGGAAACCAGATGTGCAGCCTATTAGGATACAGGCTATGCCGCATATTAGCATACCCAGTGAACACACATGGTTCACCTTCCTTCCTTTCGTCTTTCCAGGCATATCAATCAAGACTCCCCAAACAGCAGCTATACCTAATAAACTCAACAACTCCGTTGCAAAGACGACAGAAAGCCTGGATGCAGTGAGTCCCAACGACATCTCAAAGGCACGCATACAGACTGGTGTACATTGAAGGTTGAAACCCTCCAGAAACGTAACCAAGTGGTACAGCACAATGGCGTACCACTTATACGGCTTCTCATTATTCTGTCCCATCCTGCCTATACTTATGATTCCAATGCCACCTGGCAGTCATTAGTTCGGAAGCATAGTGGCTGCAGCACTTTGGCACAGCCATGGTACGCTCCTATGCGATAAGTAAATCTCCGGTAATATAGCCACTTAGTCGACCTGAATGGTCGGAAGTGTAAGCGGTTAGACAGTGTGCTTACCTTGACTGTATGGTCAGCCGGAGGATTGCCTAGCTGCGGCCACCCACAGGGCATCTTTGTGAGAGTGGAGTTACATCCCACTGAAGCCACAACCTAATGTCATAGTACCTGGCTCATATAGAAGCATCGGCGGCATCTCGGATCCTCAGTCCTATACCTGGGTGAGCCAACCGGCTACTTTGTGGGGCATCACGGCACTGAGATTACCGAGGGCCTGGGTTACATATCTAATGATTGTTGCCAAGTCGGCAAGATGGCACTCCTGGGTTTAGGGTTTTAGGGTTTTTAGGGGTTTTAGGTTTTAGGGTTTTAGGGTTTTTAGGGTTTTTAGGGTTTTAGGGTTTTTAGGGTTTTTAGGGTTTTTAGGGTTTTAGGGTTTTTAGGGTTTTTAGGGTTTTTAGGGTTTTTTAGGGTTTTTTAGGGTTTTTTAGGGTTTTTTAGGGTTTTTTTAGGGTTTTTTAGGGTTTTTTTTTAGGGTTTTTTAGGGTTTTTTTTAGGGTTTTTTAGGGTTTTTTTTAGGGTTTTTTTTTTTTTTTTAGGGTTTTTTTTTTTAGGGTTTTTTTTAGGGTTTTTAGGGTTTTTTTAGGGTTTTTTAGGGTTTTTAGGGTTTTTTTTTAGGGGTTTAGGGGTTTTTTTTTAGGGTTTTTTTAGGGTTTTTTTTAGGGTTTTTTAGGGTTTTTTAGGGGTTTTTAGGGTTTTTAGGGTTTAGGGTTTTTAGGGGTTTTTAGGGTTTTTAGGGTTTTAGGGTTTTAGGGTTTTTAGGGTTTTTTAGGGTTTTTTTAGGGTTTTTAGGGTTTTTTGGGTTTTTTAGGGGTTTTTTTTAGGGTTTTTAGGGTTTTT
Source organism: Babesia gibsoni (assembly GCA_035575875.1). NCBI lineage: Eukaryota > Apicomplexa > Aconoidasida > Piroplasmida > Babesiidae > Babesia > Babesia gibsoni. Next base: position 2,379,137 of record CP141526.1, read on the forward strand.
TAGGGTTTTTTTAGGGTTTTTAGGGGTTTAGGGTTTAGGGTTTTTTTAGGGTTTTAGGGTTTAGGGTTTTTTAGGGTTTTTTTAGGGTTTTTTTTTTTTTTTTTTTTTTTTTTTTTTTTTTTTAGGGTTTTTTTTTTTTAGGGTTTTTTTTTTTTTTTAGGGTTTTTAGGGTTTTTTAGGGTTTTTAGGGTTTTTTTTTTTAGGGTTTTTTTTTTTTTTAGGGTTTTTAGGGTTTTTTAGGGTTTTTAGGGTTTTTTTAGGGTTTTTAGGGTTTTTAGGGTTTTTTAGGGTTTTTAGGGTTTTTTTAGGGTTTTTAGGGTTTTAGGGTTTTTTTAGGGTTTTTTTAGGGTTTTTTAGGGTTTTTTTTAGGGGTTTAGGGTTTTTAGGGTTTTTAGGGGTTTTTTTTTTTTTAGGGTTTTAGGGGTTTTAGGGTTTTAGGGTTTTTTTAGGGTTTTTAGGGTTTTTAGGGTTTTTAGGGTTTTTTTAGGGTTTAGGGTTTTTAGGGTTTTAGGGTTTTTAGGGTTTAGGGTTTAGGGTTTTTTTTAGGGTTTTAGGGTTTTTAGGGTTTTTTTTTTTTAGGGTTTTTAGGGTTTTTAGGGTTTTTAGGGTTTAGGGTTTAGGGGTTTTTTAGGGTTTTTTTTAGGGTTTTTAGGGTTTTTAGGGTTTTTTTTTTTAGGGTTTTTAGGGTTTTTTTTTTAGGGTTTTTTAGGGTTTTTTTTTAGGGTTTTTTAGGGTTTTAGGGTTTGTTAGGGTTTTTTTTAGGGTTTTTTTTTAGGGTTTTTTTAGGGTTTTTTTTTTTTAGGGTTTT
>CP141529.1:0-28386 GCA_035575875.1 Babesia gibsoni
TTATTTAAATATAATTAATATTTTATATACAATAGACGGGGATAAATGTGGTATATTATCTACTTTAACAACAAATACTATAGAATCTAATTTAAAATTTAAAACTTTATTAATTAATAAAAAAAAATTTAATAATAATATTTATTTAGATATTTATTCTAAAAATTTTTATAATTTAAATATAACAAATTTAAATATTTTAAAAAAAAATATTAAATGTAATATAAATAAATTAGAATTTTTAATAAATGGAGAATTTAAAATAATAAAATTAAAAAAAAATAAATCGAATATAAGTGAATATTTTTATAATATTTTTAATATAACAGAATTAGTAATCCCATTTTTATTAAATAATGATTTATGCAGAAGTTTAATGGGGTCTAAAATGCATACACAAACTTTACCATTAATTTATTCTAATAATCAATATGTATATACAAAATATAATAAAATTAATAATTTATTACTTAATAAATATATTATATCTAAACATATAGGTATTGTTATAGAAGTTACAAATTATAAAATAATTATTTTAGATAATAAAAATAGATTTATAAATTATTATTTATGTCCTTATACTATTAATGATTATAATTCTTATATATATTATAAACCAATAGTATGGAAAGGAGAAAAAATTACTATAGGTAAAATTTTAGCCACACCTTCAGATATAAATAATTTTGAATTTACTTTAGGTATTAATAATATAATTAATTATAGTTTTTATTATGGTTATGAACATGAAGATTCTATTATATTAAATAAAAAATTAGTTTTTAATAATACTTTAACTTCTTTATTTTTTAATATTAATGAAGTTAATTTATATAATATAGATAATATTTATATAGATATATTATGTATTTATAATACGTTTTTATATAAAATTTTATATAGCGCATATACTAAATTAATTAAAAATAAACATATATTTTCTAAAAAAATATTTTTTAAAAAAAAAAGAGGTAAAAAACAAAAATTATTTTTTAAATATACTTATATATATAATATTAAAACTTCATTAGATAGATTAATAAAATATGAATATTTATTTAATAATAGTTTAAATAAATTATTTTTAAATAAATTTATTTATTTAAATTTAAAATTATTTTTAGTAAATATAAATAATATTAATATAGGAGATAAATTATGTGGAAGACATGGAAATAAAGGAACTATAGCTAAAATAATTGATTTTATAGATACTCCTTATACTTCTAAAGATTTTTATCCATATATAATTACTAGTCCTATTGGAGCACTATCTAGAATGAATATAGGACAATTTTTAGAAGGATTTTGTGGAAATTTAGGATATAATAATAATATAAGATTTAAAGCTCCTATAGAATTAATAAATTCTAATATATATATTAAATCTTTATATAATTATTTTAATAATATTTATATAGATTTATATTCAAAATATTTATCTAAAAAAATATTTAGAGATTTTAAAACAGGATATAAATTAAAAAATTTTACATATTGTGTTTTATTATATTATTTTAAATTAATGCATACTTCAAAAACTAAATTTAGATATAAAAGTTATAATAAACATATTATTCAACAACAAATATTTAAAGATGTTTTAAATAGTGATCAAAAATTTGGAGAAATGGAAATATGGTCATTAGAAGCTTATGGAGCAGCTTATAATATAAAAGAATTATCTTTAATTAAATCTAATTATAAATTTTTACAAAATTCAATTAATAAATCAGATCATATTTATTCTAAAATATTTAAATGTTTATTATTAGAATTAAAATCAATTTTAATTAATATTAAATTTAATAAATATTATAGTACTATTAATAATTTTTATAAAATTAATATAAATTAAAATGTTTAATTATATAAATTTAAATTTTTTTTTAATATATTCTTTAGATTTATTAAAATTAATAATAAGAAAAAATAAAGAAAAACATATAATAGGATTATTAGATAGTTCTTCAATATTTTTACATAAAAAAAAAAGATTTAGACCTGGAGGATTATTTTGTGAAGAAATTTTTGGATATTTATATATTTGTTTAAAACATAAATGTAAACCTTTAAAATTTAATAAAAATTTAATTTTAAATATTATTTGTAGTAAATGTAAAACTAAAATGAAATATAATTCTTATAGAAAATATAGATTCGGAGCTATATTTTTTAATTTTCCAATTTTTAATTTTTTATATTTTGATATTTTTAGTAATAATCTTATATTATTTGATTTAATTAGTCCTTTTAAATCTTATAATTTATATTCAATTAAATATGTAACTTATTATGATAAATTTTATATTCCTAGAGTATTATTTAGTTATGATAGTTTAATTATAAGTGTATTTTTAAATTTTATTAATTTATTTTATAAATTTTTTTCTACTTTAGAAATATTTAAATATAAATTAAATTTAATAAAATTATATAATAAAACTTTATTTAAACAATTATTATCAACACATACAAATATTAATCATATATATTTATTTAAAAATATATTTTTATTATTATTTCCTATATTACCTATAGGATTAAGAAAATATAATCGTATATCTAATAGTTTAATATTAAATTCTAAATTTAATATATTATATAAATTTATTATAGATGTGAATAATAAAATTTTAAATGAAGATTATTATTTTCAATATAATATAAAATATATATTTATGTTATTTACTTTAATAAAAATTTTATTAACATATACAAATTTACAATCTATTTTTAATTATAATATAACTATATATTCAAAATTACAAGGAAAATACGGTATATTTAGACAAAATTTATTAGGATTTAGAGTAGATTATTCTGGTAGAGCAGTTATAATATCTAGTCCAGATTTATATTTAGATTCTATAGGATTACCTATAACAATGTTAAAATATTCTTTAAATAATATAATATTTAAAGATAGTAATAAAATAAGTGAAGAAGAAATAAAAATATATTATAATTCAGATTTATTAAATTTAAATTTATTTAATAATTTAAATAAATTTTCATTTATAGTTAATAGAGCGCCTACTCTACATAAAATGAATACACAATCCTTTTATCCTATGTTCACTGAAGGGAGAGCTATTAAATTTATGCCTATATTATGTGTAGGATATAATGCTGATTTTGACGGAGATCAAATGGGTGTATTTTCTATTTTATTTAATTCTTCTTTATTAGAATCTTTAAATACTTTAAGACCTATAGTTAATTTATTATCTTCTACTAATAAAAAAAATATTTTAAATTTAACTCAAGGAGCCTTATTAGGTTTAAATATATTATCTATTTATAATTATTTTAATTTTATTAAATATTATATTATAAATAATTATACAACATTAATAGAATTAAATACTAATAATATATTAATTAATACTCCTTTATTATTAAGGTATAATTATTATTTTTATTTAACTACTATAGGTAGGTCATTATTAAATATAAAATTAATTAAATGAGTTATAAAAATTTTAATTTATTAAAAATATATAATATATCATATATAGAAAAATATTTAAAAGATATATTTAATTTATCTTTTGAGTATATATCTATATTTCCTATATCTTATAATTTAAATAGTTTTAAAACAGATTATTTATATAATATTAATATAAATTATAAAAATTTAACTAATATTATATATTTATTAAATTTATATTTAGAAAAAGATTATTTTTATTCATATTTATATACTTTAGTTAATTTAAAAGCAAAATTAAAATTTAATCAATTATTTCAAATATTAAATATTAAAGGAGAATCTTCATTTACAGAGTATAATAAAACATTATTAAGTAATTTATATAATGGTTTAAATTTAAAAGATTTTATATACTCTTCTTTTACCTCTAGAAATAGTATTATAGATAGTGGATTAAATATTTCTGAATCAGGATATTTAACAAGAAAATTAGTAGAAAGTTTAAGAAATATATATATTAAATGTAGTTTTTGTTATACAAAATATTTATATAAAAATATAATTAAAAACATTTATATAAATTTACCTTTTTTATGTTTAAATAATAAATCTATATGTTTAAAATGTTTAATTATAAATTATAAAGATATAATTTCTTTAGGATATAATAAAGGAACTATAGGAGGGCAAGCATTAGGTGAGCCTAGTACTCAAATGTTATTAAGGACTTTTCATTTAGGAGATAAATTAATATTTAAAAGTTTATTAGGTATAAATAAATATAAATTTAATAATAATAAATTTAAATATATAATAAAATATTTAAATTATTATATTTTTTATAATTATATATTAAAATATTTAAATATAATTAGATTTAATATTATTTATTTTAATAAATATAATATATATAATATATTTAATTTAAGTATAATAAAATTTAATTATTTATTAATAAATAAAATATTAAATAATTTATGGATAATTACATATTTATATAATTATTTATATAAATTAAATAATAATATACATATTAATAATATAAATAAAAAAAATTATTTATTATTTTAATGTTTATATATAAAAATATAAAATATAATTTATTAGAAAAAAAAATTTCTAATATATATACTAATATAAATAAATCTATTATTTATAATAATAATTTATATAAATATATTTATAATAATTTTTTTATAATAAAATTTTATTATATTAATAAATATTATAATAATATTAATTATATTTCTTTATTAAATATTTTAGAATCTATTAATATATTATTTGAAAGTAAGTATACTTTAATAACTTCAAATATAAATTTTTATAATAATATATATATATTAAAATATAAACAAAATATAAATAATTATAAATATAATTTTATTATTATTAATAATAAATTTATTAAATATTTATTTAATTATAAAAATAATTTAAATATTTATACTAATAGTTTAATTTTATTTCCTTTAAGTTTTAATGATATTTTTAATATTAATAATTATATTTATTATATTTATCAATTTATATACTTAAAAACTTTTAATAATTATATATCTTCTTTAATTAGTTTATTTTATTATTTTATAGGATTATTTTTAGCTTTATTTTCTTTATATTTAAGTAATAATATTGAAATATTATATTCAAATTTAATTATTATATCAAAAAAATTATCAGAATTTATTATATTATTAAATATTAATAAAATGAATATTATATCTAATAATATTATTTCATTAAAATTTATAAATATAATTAATAAAACTTTATATTTATCGAATTTAATTTATTATATATATAGACCTTATTTATTAGGTATAACAAATTATACTTTATTAAATACAGGTATTTTAGCAAAATTAAGTTTTCAAAATACTTTAAAAATTTTAACTACAGTTATAATAGCAGATAAAACTGAATGGAAAGTAGATATAAAATCTAATTTAATATTATCTAATTTTATTCCTACAGGTATAGGATGGTATAGATATTTTTTATATAATTAATATAAATGTCATTTTTAACTTTTAATTCTTTATTATCAAATTATTTACATATAAGTAATATACATAAATTATATAAATATAAGCGTAATTTGTATAAAATAATTAATAATAGTTATATTATTAATTTAGTTTATATATCTACTTATTTATATAAACTATATAAACTTTTATTTTTATTAAGTATTAAAAATATTTATATAACATTTATAAATACTTTAAAATTATATGATTATAAATTTATTAATTATTTATTAAATTTTACAAATAATAATTGTTTTAATAGACTTTGGATTAATGGAATTATGACAAATCATAATGTACTTATTAATTCTATTATAATTTATATATTTATAAAAAAATTAAAACTTATTTTTAAAATAAATAAATTTTATAAAAATTATAAATCTTTATATAATAAATATAGGTTTATTAAATATTTAAAAAATATTAAATTTTCTAAATTTTTATTTTTTTTTAATTTAGATTTAAATATTTCAGCTATTAAAGAAAGTTTAATAACAAATAAATTTATAATGGGTATATGTGATTTAAATTTTAATAATAGTTTAATAGATATGTATGTTTATAGTAATAATTTAAATTATAAATCTATTAATTTTATTTTAAAATTTATTATCACAGCTACTACACATGGTAATTATATTTTAAAATTTAAAAAATCAAAAAAAATAAAATAAAAATTATTTAAAATTTATAGTTTAAAAGTTTAAAACAAAAATTTTCTAAATTTTTAATATAAGTTAAAATCTTATTAAATTTAAATATATTTTTAAATCATTAGTATTAGGTTAATTTTACAATATTTTATTAATTTTAGGTATAGTATATAAAAAGAGCCCAATAATAATTACTTAATAATTTAATTTTGTAAATTTATAAAACTCTCGTATATATATATATATATAAAATAACAAAATAGAGTAAATGAATAACTCATTGGTTTCATTGCCCAAAGTTAAAGGTTTAAATCCTTTTTTTGTTATATTTAATATACCAAAATAGCTTAATATTGGTTAGAGTAATGGTTTGAAGGGCCAGAGGTAGTCAGTTCAAATCTGATTTTTGGTATTTATAAATATGGCGAAATGTTAAACGCACTAAAGTTAGAATTTAGTTATTTAAGAGTTCAAATCTCTTTATTTATAATATATTATAATAATAAAGATAATTAATTTAATGATAAAATATTTAATTTACATTTAAAAAAAAATGGTTTAATTCCATTATTATCTATAAATTATGGGAGTATAATTTAATGTTAAAATATTATTTTTGCATAATAAAAATAGAAGTTAAATTCTTCTTATTTCCAGATATTATTTATATAAAATAATAAGACTTTTAGCTTAAAAGGTTAAAGTGTGCATATGATAAATGTAATATTTTGGTTCAATTCCAAAACAGTCTATTTATAATTATTTTAAATCTATAGCTTAATTAGATTAAAGTATATAATTACGAATTATAAGATAAAGGTTTAAATCCTTTTAGATTTTATTAATTTATTTGATAAATTATAATATGATTAAATAAATAATATTAATAAAGAAAAATACTTATGTAAGTTAGATCCTAGCTTAGAATGAACGCTTAAGACGTACTTTAACACATGTTGATTAAATTTAAAAAAAGAATATTTATTTAAATTAGTAAAGAGGTGAGTAATAAATAAAATTAAAATTATAAGTTAAGAATATTTATATATATTATATTTAATATAATATATATACTAATTCTTTATATGTGTTTAATACAATTAAAAATTTTACTTATAAATTAATTTTATTTTTGATTAGCTATTTAATATTTAAAATAAATATTAAGGCAAAGATCAATAACTGGCCTGAGAGGGTATACAGTCACATCAGAATTGAGATAAAATCTGAATTTCAAAATAGAGAGCAGCAGTGGGGAATATTCTACAATTAGTGAAAACTAGATAGAGTGACGTCATGTGAAAAGAAGAAATAAAATGTAAATTTCTGTAAATAATTCTAAAATAAGTGATTGAATTATAAGAAAATATCGGCTAACTCTGTGCCAGCAGCCGCGGTAATACAGAGGATATAAGCGTTATTCATAATTATTGGGCATAAAGCATTTTTAGACGGTATATTATATTAAATAAAAAATTTAAAAATAATATTTTTAAACATTATATTTAATATTAGTATACTTTGAGAATAAAATAAGTTTAAGGAATTTTTTGAGTAATGGTGAAATATAGTTTTATACATTAAGGAAGGCCAAAAATGAAAATATTAAACTAGATTATATCTGACGTTAATAAATGAAAGCTAAAGTAGCAAATGGGATTAGATACCCCAGTAGTTTTAGCTGTAAATAATGAATATTAAAATTTAGAAATATTAATTTTTAAATTTAAAGTTAATACATTAAATATTCCGCCTGAATATTACATTCGCAAGAATTAAATTCAAAGGAACTGACGGGAACTTATACAAGTGATGAGCTATGTTATTTAATTTGATGCAGCCCAAAAAATCTTACCAATATTAGACATAATTAAATTTTTTTTATTATATAAAAATTTAAGTAATTTAAAGGTGGTGCATGGTTGTCGTCAGCTAGTGCTGTGAAGTATATTAAATATTTTTAAACTAGCAAAACCCTTATATATATATATATATAATATAATAAGGATGATGTCAAATCTTCATGCCCCTTATATATTGGGCTATTAGCGTGGTGCAATGATAAAAACAATTGTAAAAAATATTTATTAAATTTTATAAAAAATTTATATATATATTTATTTAAATTTTATCTCAGTACGAAGTATAAATTGAAATTTATTTATATTTAGTAGTAACCACTAGTAATCGTTAGTCATATATATAACGGTGAATATGTAATTAAGTTTTGTACACACCGCCCGTCGCATTCTGAAAATAGATTGAAAATAAATTATTTTATAAATAATGAATTGTTAATTAGTAATTAGAATGAAGTCGTAACAAGGTAGCCGTACTGGAAAGTGCGGCTGGATATTATTAATAATTAAGGTTGTAATATAGATATTTTTAATCTAAAATTTTATTAATATAAATTATATATTACATTAATTCCAATAGAATTTAATAGTTAAATATAATAATTAAATAATAATAATATTAAATTTATTTAATACAAATGTATTTTAAAATTTAAGATTAATTAAAAATAAATTAAAATAATTTAAAAGTATAGTTTAATAATAAAACAATTTAATATTATAATTTAATAATAAATAAATAATAGTGAAATTCTATTTACTTTTTTTAATAATAATACATTAAAATAAAAAAAATAATTAAAAATTAATAAAATTTAAAATAAATTTCTAAAATTTTATAAACGAAGAAAATCAAAATTAATACTTTTGAATATTTATATTTTATATTTAATAAATAAAAAATATAAAGTTATTGAATTATTTTATTATATTTTAAAATATAATTTTATAGATTACTTAAAGAACTAAATCATTTTAGTATTTAAAGGAATAAAAAATAACAATAATTTTCTTAGTAGTGGCGAACGAATAGAAATTAAAATAATATTATTTTATAATAATATATAAATTTAAATTTTTATAGTTTTATAATATGTAAAATAAATTAATTATTTATTTGATTTAAATATTATTTAGAACTATCTAAAAAAATTTTAATATTATAAAATTTTATAGTGAACTAAGTACCGTGAGGGAAAGATGAAAAGATTTTGGATAAAAAAGTGAAAAGAACATGAAATTTTAAATTTTATAAAGTTTATTTAATTTAAATTTAATATATTTTAATTAAATGCTTGTTGAAGAATGAGTCGGCGAGTTATAATTATTTATATATCAAAATATTAAATATGACCTCATATAATAAGAGTTAAATCGAGTTTTAAAAAAACAATATTAATATAAATAATTATAGACCCGAACCCAAATGATCTAATTATGTTTAGAAAGTGATATATAATATTGTATATATACTGTTCGAACTAATTGATGTTTCAAAATCATTAGATAAAATGTAATTAGCGGTGAAATGCTAATCGAATTTGGAGCTAGCTGGTTTTCTCTGAAATGTATTTAAGTACAGATAAATATAAATTATAAAAGATAAAGCTCTACATAATGTAATTATTAATAATTTAATTAATAATTATATTTAGTAAACTATAAATTATTATTATATTATTATTATATTTTATATATAATAAATAATATTTATATTATATACTATTGAGACTATTAGGGTTAAGCTTAATAAGTCAAAAGGGAAACAGCCCTTAATATTAAATAAGGTATTTAAATATATTACTTAGTTAAAGAAGTTTAATTATAATTATGGCTAAAATATAAGCTTTTAAGCGGCTATTATTTAAAGAGTGGTATTGAGCACATTAGAACAGTAATTAAATATCATAAATAATTAATAATAAGTATATTACCGAATTTATAAATTTAAATAAATATTTAATATTAATTTATTTAAATAGTAAGAGAACGTTTTATTTATATTATAATTTATATGTAAATATAAATAAATATAATATATAAATAAAAGTGATAATGCCGATTTAAGTAATAAAATATTAGATATTAATCTAATACTCCTATTATTTATAGATTTCCTATTAAATGAATAAATCAAATAGGGTTAGTCGAAGTCTAAAAATAAATATTATATATATTTGATGATAAATAAAGTTAATATTCTTTATACTATATTAAATTAATTTATATTAAATTTTAATTTATTTATACTATTTTATAAATAATATTAACTAGAAATATTTAAATTAAAATATTTAATATATTCGTATTAAATCTAACACAAGTAAATAAGTAGAAAATATACTAAGGAGATGAATAAATTTTCTTTAAGGAACTAGGCAAAATTATTCTGTAACTTAGGGATAAAGAATGCTTTTAAAGTATAATATACTAGGCTCAAACGACTGTTTATCAAAAACACAGGTTCTTGCTAAATTTAATCATGATGTATAAGAACTGACTCCTGCCCAGTTCTAGTAAGTTAATAAAAATATTACTACAGTATATTTTTTTAAGCTCTAGTTAAACGGCGGCTGTATTTATAACGGTCCAAAGGTAGCGAAATTCCTTGTCGGGTAAGTTCCGACCTGCATGAAAGGAGCAACGATTTGAGCGCTGTCTTAAAGAAAATTTCAATGAAATAATAATGTCTGTGAAGATACGGACTATTTACACCAGGACAGAAAGACCCTATGAAGCTTTACTATAATTTATAAATATAATTTTTATATTAGTTATGTAGAATATATGGTTAAAATAAAATTATATATAATTTTATTTTTATAAATGAAATACCATTTGACGAATATAAAATTATTAATAATATAAATATAAATATTTAATTATATATTTATAAATATGATAGTTTTACTGGGGCGGTGTCCTCCTAAATAGTAACGGAGGAGAACTAAGAATATTTTAAATATATCTATAAAGATATTTATATAAATTTTAAAGGAAAATAATATTTTAACTGTTAAATATACTTATTATACAGAAATTAATGTTGGTCTTAGTGATCCGATAAATAAAATTAATAGATGTATTATCGATAAACGAATAAAAGTTACTCTAGGGATAACAGGCTTATCTCTCCTGAGAGATTTGATATTGACGGGGAGGTTTGGCACCTCGATGTCGGCTTATCGCATCCTGAAGCTGAATAAGGTTTCAAGGGTTGGTTTGTTCACCCAATAAAGCGGTACGTGAGCTGGGTTCAGAACGTCGCAAGACAGTTTGGTCCATATCCGGTGTAAATTAATAAAACATTGTGATAATTTTTTTTAGTACGAGAGGAATAAAAAAACTATATTAATTGTGTACTAGTTATTTAATTAATTTAAGTAATTATTAGGTAGCAACATATAGGTAAAATATAATTGCTGAAAAAATATAAGCAAGAATATGCATTTAAATATGTTTTAAATAAATAAAAAATTATTAATAAACATATAATTATATTATATTAATAGTGTACATATAGTAATATATTTAGCTATATTTTTATAAATTTAAATTTTTAATTATTTTAAAATTTTGCTAGTATAGTTTAATTAGGTAAAATAGCTAATTTGTAATTAGCCAGATAAGAGTTCAAATCTCCTTATTAGCTGTATAAATTTTATATAAAATATTTAAATAAATAAATGAATCTAATATTAAATAAAATTAAAATTTTAAAAAAACTTAATTTATATACATTTTATGGGTTTACTAATAAATTTAATTTATATTATACATTAAATAAAACACAAATTATATATAAGTTAGTTAAAAATATTAAATTATTAAAAATATTATATAATTTAAAACATAAAAAATTAAAAATATATTTAAGTTTAAATATTTATAAATTAATAAAATTATTAAAAATATTAAAATCTAGAATAGATAATATATTATTTAAATCTAATTTATTTTTAACTTTAAATAATTTAAGGCAATATATTATTCATAAACATATATTATTAAATAATAAAATTATTCAAAATTTTAGTTATATTATAAATAATAATGATATAATATATATATTAAATTTAAATATAAAAATTTTAATTAATAATATTATTTATAATTATTTTATTAAAACTTTAAAAATTAATTTATTAAATAATAAAATTTTTAAATTATTTAAATATAGAAAATATTTAAAATATATAATTTTATATAATAATTATACATTTATTAATAATAGTATCTGTTATAAAACTTTTAAATTAAAAATTAATATTAATAATAATATAAATAATATTATAAATAGCTCTATATTACATATATAATATATTTAATATTATATATATAATTTAATTGATAAAATATTAATCTTCCAAATTAAATTTAAGGGTTTAAATCCCTTTATATATAAGTATTTAATAAAAATATAAATTGTATCTGTCGCTTAGAGGTCAATAGCGATGAGCTCATAACTCATTATTTCATATCAGTAGTTCGAATCTACTTAGATACATAATAGGTAAGTATATCCAAAAGATTAAGGAAAAAAATTGTGGATTTTTTATATATGAGTTAAAATCTCATTATTTACCCTTTATTTATAATAGAAAGATGTCTGAATGGTTAAAGATATAAATTGCTAATTTATTATTTAAGGGTTCAATTCCCTTTCTTTCTTTAAATTAATATTATAAAGAAATGTGGTGAAACGGTAAACACAATGGACTTAAAAAAGATTATATAAAAATAATTTTACTATATTAAGAAAATATTTTCTGAAATTTTGTATATTTAAATTCAAACGACTTTATGTAATTATTAAATATTTTTTAAATAATAAAAAGTCTAAATTATATTAGAAAATCCATTTATTTTTATAATAATAAGGGTTCAATTCCCTTCATTTCTATAGTAATAAAGAAATTATAATTTAAATGGAAAAATATTATATTGTCATTATAAAAATATGAGTTCAAATCTCATTAATTTCGTTATATATTTTGCTTTAATCGTCTAATAGTTAAGACTTTTTCTTTTCAAGAAAATAATAGGAATTAAACTTTCCTTTAAAGTATTTATATAAAGTAAGTACCTAAGCGGATAAAAGGAATAGATTGTAGATCTGTTGATTAAATTCTACATCAGTTCGAATCTGATCTTACTTATAATATAAGCTATATAATTTAATTAAAATATATAATTGCAGATTATAATATCTCAGTAAATTCTGAGTATAGCTTTATTTTATAGATTATTAGCTTAATAGGTAAAGTATTCGCTTTTTAAGCGAGTTGTTCTGAGTTCGAATCTTTGATAATCTAAATTTTTAAATTTTTATAAATGACTATATTATTATTTAACTTACATTTATATTTTAATATAAATTTTTTAATTTATTCTAAATATAATATTTTATTAAATAATTTAAATAAATATAATATATCTTTTAAATATATTTCTCTATATATAAAAAATATTATAAAAAAATTAATTTTTAATTTAAAAAATAAAATTAATTCTACTAAAAGTAATAGTAAAAAATCTAAAAATTATTATTCTACTTCTCATATAGTTAGAAAAGGATTAATATGGTACGGATTAAGACAATTACATTTAAAATCTTATAATAATATTTTTAAAAAAATATTAATTTTAAATATATTTAATTTTAGAAGTAATATATCTTTATATACTTTAGAATCAATTAAATTTTTATATTATTTAAATTTATTAAATAATAAATATTTTAAACTAATTTTAAATAATTTATTATTTAATAAACCTTATATTATTAATAATAAATCTAATAAATTATTATTTAAATCATTTAATAATTTAATATATTAAAAATGATAATATTTAATATAAAATATAATAAAAAAATAGGTAGAAATAAAGGTAAAATAACAGTTAGACATAAAAAAAGCCCACAAAATAATTTTTATATACCTATAGATATAAATTATTTTAACTATATTTATAATAAAAATTTATATTTTATATTATATAATACTGAATTAAATAATACTTTTAAAAATACAAAATTAATTTTAAGTTTATGTATTAAAGGAAGTATGAAGGGAGAATATAGATATATATTAAAACCTTATAAAAAAAATTATGGTGATTTTATAAAATTTTATAATACTGATAAAAAAACTACAGGTGATACAAATATATTAAAAAATTTTTTTATAGGAAATAAACTTTATAATATACAATATTATAAATATACTAAATTTAAATTATGTATAGCTGCTTTATCTTATGCTGTTTTAATTTCTTTTACAAATTCTAAAGTTATATTAAAATTACCTTCAAATAAATTAATATATTTAAATATTTATTCATATGCTTCATATAATTTTGCTGAAAAAATAAATTTAATTAAATATAAAAAAGCTGGATATAATATTCTACTTGGTAAAAAATCTAAAGTTAGAGGATCTGCTATGAATGCTTGTGATCATCCACATGGTGGTGGAGAAGGTAAATCTCCTATAGGTAGAAAAACTAGTTATTCTTTTGTAGGGAGAAAATGTAAAGGTATAAAAACTGTACATAAAATTAAATAAAATGTCTTTATATATTAATTGGAAAAAAATTTTTTTATCTAAACATATTTATAAAAAACTACAATATAAAAATTTAAATAAATATTTAATAATTAAAACATATAATAGAAATTTAAAAATATCTTCTTTATTTAATAATGTTATTTTAAAAATTTATAATGGATATAAATTTATACCTTTAAAAATAAATTCATTAAAATTTAATTTTAAATGTAGATTTTTTATATCTACAAAATAATTAAAATAAAATGACAAAATCAATTTCACCATTAATTTTTAGATATACAATATTTACTAATTATATAAATACAGCTCATATTAAATTAAATAAAAATTTTAATTATTTAACATATTTTAAATTTTTTCAACTTATATTAAATATTATACATTTATATAAAAAAAAAATAAATAACTTTAAAATTAATAAAAATTTTTTATATTTTAAATTATATTATATAGATTTTTCTAATATATGTATTTATTTAAATTTTTTTAAAACTTTAAATAAAAAATATATTATATATAATTATAATAAATTATATAATTTAACTATATATATAAATTATTTTATAAAATATAATATATATATTTATTATAATATATTTATCTGGTTATTTATAATATATAAAAAATATATTTATTATAATAAATTTTATATTATAAAAACTATAAAACAATATCTTTTAAAATATAATAATTATTATATTAAAATTATTAAATTTTGTGACAAAATTTTAAAAACATATTATAAAAATTATAAATATAAATTAAAAAGTTTAAAATTAATTTATTCTGGATGTTTAACTAAAGGAGGAGATAAAAAAAAAATATTTAAATATATAAATGGGAATGTGCCGACTTCTTCTATTTCTTCTAATATAAATTATATAACTGATTCTATTAATACATATAATGGTACTATAGGTATAAAATGTTGGTTAGTATTTTAAATGATTAATTTAAAAATTATAAAAAATAAAAAACATTATTATAATACACATAATATAAAATTAAAATCAATACATAGAAATAATATTTTACATTATGGAGATTGGGGTATTATAACTATTAATAAAGGTACTATAACTCCTAATCAATTAGAAGCTATGAGATTTATTTTAGCTAAAAATATTAAATATATAGGAAAATTATGGATAAAAATTTTACCTAATCATCCTATAACAAAAAGACCTAAAGATTCTAGAATGGGCGCTGGAAAAGGTAAAATTGATAAATGGGTATTTGTATTACGTCCAGGAGATATTATTTTTGAAGCTACAAAAATTTCAAAAAATATTTTATTACCAATGTTTAAATTAATAAAATCTAAAACAATATTAAATATTAAAATAATTTATAAAAATGATATATACAGTAATTAATTTATATAAAAAATCTATATTATGTTATAATATAAAATATAAAAAACATAAAAAATATAAAAAAATATTAAAAATTAATATGTATAAAAAAATATATGATATTAGAAATGAATTAAAAATTTCAAATAATTTAATTAAAAATAATAAAAATAAAATAATAAATAAATATGATTAATATTAATACTTTATTTAGCCCTTCTGATAATAGTGGATTTAAAAAAGCTAAATGTTTAGGAAATATAAATAATATAAAATCTTTAAAATTAAATACTATATGTATTTCTGTAGTTAAATCTTGTAAAAAAAAATCTAAATTTATTAAAAAATCAGATATAATTAAAATATTAATAACTCATACAAAATTAAATAATTTTAATAAATATAAAAATATTAAATTTTATAATAATTCTGCTATATTATTAAATAAACAATCTTATAATAAATATAATCAAGATGAAATTATTAATAAAAATAATTTAAAAAATACTTCTAATATTAAATTAATTGGTATAATACCTTCTTTAATTATGAATAATTTATCTAAATTTAAAGTTAACTTAAAAAAAGCTATATTTATATAATAAATGAATTATATTTTAAATAAAATAATTATATATAACTATATATATAATAATATAAATTATAAAAAAGAAAGTTTTTTATCTGATCTTACATTATCTATACATTCTATAACTAGACAATTCCCATTATATATATTAAATAAAAAAAAAGAAGTAATAGGGGTAAAAACAACATTAAGAAAAATAAATTTAAATAAATTTTTATATAAATTAAAAAAATTTACATTAATAAAATTATATAATACTTCTATTTTTTATAAAAATATATATAATTTTGATAAAAATTTTAATTTAAATATTATTTTAACTAATAAATCATATTTTTTTGAATATTTTAATTATTCTATAATTAATTATATATATAAATTTAATATTAAATTAATATTTAATAAATATATATCTAATATTATTAAAATAAATTATATTTTAAATAAATTAAATTTTAAATTATAAATAAATATAAATGCTTAATATAAATAATATAAATTTATTAAATTATATATATAAAAAATGTATATTATTAAACTATATAAAATATTATAAAATTTTAAAATTTAATAATATTAATAAAATAATTAATATTAAAAATAATAATATTAAATATATTAAAAATTTTTATAAGGGATCAAATTATATATATTTAAAATATAAAAATTTAAAATATATTAATAAAAATTTAAAATCTGGTATTTTATTATTATCCACTTCTGTAGGTATAATAACTAATAAAAAAGCAGAATTTTTAAAATTAGGAGGAGTTTTACTTTGTTATATTTCTTAAAATGTATTATTTAAAAAATTATTATAATAATATTAATAAATTTCTTTATTTATATATATTAGATACATATACTAAATATACTTATATATCAATTTCTAATAAAAAATTTTTAAATATTACTAATATTTTAATTTTAAATAAATTTATTTTTAAAATAATTAATTATAATATAGTATATATATATAAAAATTTTAAAAAATTTATAATATTTATAAAATCATTTATTTCTAAATTATATAATATTATTATATCTATTACTAATATTTATAAAATAGATATACAAATTTTAAATATTTTTTATAAAGTAATATTATTAAATAATAAATTAATTATAAAAATTAATAATTTTACTAATATTATTATTTATATACCTTTAATAAATAAAATTAAATATAATATACAATATAGTAATTATGTATTAATTTCTATTTCTTCTTATAATAAAGAATTTATAACTAATTTAAGTTCAATTATAATAAATAGTAAAAAATTTAATGTATACACTAATACAGGTATAAAATATTTAAATCAAAATATTAAATTAAAAAAATCATTAAAATTATCTAAAAAATAAATGTATAATAATTATTATAATATTGATTATTTAAAAAATTTAAATTTTACTTATTATAAAATTAATAATAAAATTTATAAACATATAAGAAAATTTAATACACCTAAAAAAAAATATAAAAATAAATATAAATTAAATTTATTAAATAAATTTTATTCTTATACTTCTACATATATTTCAAAATATATTTATAGAGAATTATATAAATTAAAATATTTAAAATCTTTTATTATATTTAAAAATAATCAATTATATACAATAATTTTAGATTATAAAAAAATTTTTATAAAAAAAAAACAAAAAAAAAATATAAAATATAATATTATTATAGGTAGTGGTAAATATAAATCATGGATAGGAATAGGTATAAGTAAAAATACATCTTATAAAAAAGCATATATTACAGCAGTTATAAAATCTAAAAAAAATATATATAATTTAAATTTTAAATCTAATGATTATAAAATTTTTAAATATAAAAATTATAAATTTTCATTAATAAATAAAACACCTAATATACATAATTTAAATATATATAATAATATTATTTTTTTAACTGGATTAAAAAAATTAAAATTAATTTCATATACAAATAGTAGTACAAAAAATATATTAAATTCTTTATTATATAATTTTAATTAAAATGAAACAACCAAAAAATTTATATATATCTAATAATATTTTATTAAAATATAATAAATTATTATATATTTCCTTATTAAAATTATATGGAGTATCTAAATATAAAACTATTATAATAAATACTTTATATAATTCTTCAAAATATAAAATTTATAATAATATATTATATCTTTATTATATATACACACAAAATATATTTAAATATATAACATTTAATATTAATAATTTTAAAAAAAAAAGTAAATTATATAATAAACAAAAATATCAAAAATTAATTAAATGAAAATAAAAACATCTATAAAATTATTATGTAATAATTGTAAAATTATAAAAAGAAATAAAAAATTAATTAATATATGTATAAATTTAAAACATAAATATAAACAAAAATGAAAATTACATACACAGAATCTGATTTAGATATATGTATACCTATAGATATAATTAAAAATAAAAATTTTGAATTAGTTATATCTATTATTCTTTTTAAATCAAATAATATTTTTATAACTATTTCTAAATTTAAACAACATGGAGATATATTTATTTTTATAAAAATATTAAAATCTTTATCATGTGGTAATTTTAAAAAAAAATATTACTCATATAATAAAATAAAAAATACTAAAAAATTATCAATAGTTACTTTAAATAAATTAATTAATAAATTTATATTATTTTTAATATATAAAAATTATACTCATACTCATATAATTTTTAAAAATAATTCTAATAATAAAAAAAATTTATTATCTATATTTATACAATTTCATCTTCTTAAAGGATTATATATATATACTATATCTTATATATTAGCATATCCTTATAATGGGTGCAGATTAAAAAAACGTAAATTTAAGTAAAATGATAACAATAAATCAATTATTAAATAAAAAAAGATTTAAAAAATTTAAATCTTCTAAAAGAGAAGCTTTAAATAAAAATCCACAAAAAAAATGTAAATGTGAAGCTTTTATTATAATGTCTCCTAAAAAACCTAATTCTGCTCTTAGAAAAGTTATTAAAACAACATTAAATAAAAAAAAAATTTTAGCCTATGTACCTGGTGAAAGTGTAGTTATACCTAAAAATAGTAGAGTTCTTATTAAAGGAGGTAATACACCTGATTTGCCTGGGGTAAAATATAAAGTTATATTAGGTATTTTAGATGTAAAAAAAATTCAACGTACATCTAAAAGATCAAAATATAGTGTAAAAAAATCAAATTAAATTTTAAAAATAAATGAAACTATATACAAATAATGAATTAATTTTAAATTTATTTATTAAATTTATACAAAAACATGGAGAATATTTAAAATCTAAAAAATTAATTATAAATTTAAATAATATAATTAAATATAAATTATTATTAAATATTAATTTTACAATTATTATAGAATATATAATAAAAAAATTAATTTTACCTATTATTATGTGTAATAAAATAGGAGAAGCTAAATATTATTTTTTAATTATTTCTTTATTTAAATATATTAAAAAATTTATATTTATACCTTTATTAAAACTTATTAGAAATAAAAAAAAATTACCTTTTATTTATAAATTTTTAAATGAATTAATTAATTTATTTTTAAATAAAAATAAATTAATTATTCATAAAAAAAATATTATTACAATTTTTAATAATACTAATGCTAATATAGATGATAAAAAAATTATAAATTTTAAAAATATTTTAATTAAAGATGATTACTTATATTTATATAAAAAATTTAAATATTTTTATGATTTAAAAAATATTATAAATACACAAAATAATATAAAATACTTTTATATAAATAATATTTTTAAACAAAAAATATCTAAAATTAAAAAAAAATTTATAAAATTAAAATTAAATTAAAATGATATTATTTATATTAATTTTAAAAAAAATAAAATTAATAATAAATAATATATTAATATTTTTAATAAATTTATTAAAAAATATTAAAATATTTTTAATATATTATACTAAAAAAAATCCTAATAAATTTATAGATATACCTAATTTTAATTCAAATACTAATAAAATTTTAATAGAAATTTATAAATTTATAAATTTATTTAATATTTATTTTATACTTATACCTTCAATATGCCCTTTTAAAATAGGTTTTTCTATAATATATATATTATGTGATTTAATAAATTTAAATATAATAAAAATATATAAAATAAAAAATTTATCAATATTTTTACAATACTTTATTTTTTATTTTAATTTAAAATAATATTAAATATATTAATTATTCCTTAATAGCTTAATTGGCAGAGCAATTGATTGTTAATCAATATTATAATAGTTCGACTCTATTTTAAGGAGAAAATTTTAATTATTAAAATATTATTACAGAATATAGTGTAAATAAACATATTCATTTTGGGGATGAAAGATATTGGTTTAAATCCATTTATTTTGAATATTTAATAGAGAGTTGACAGAATGAATAATGTATTTAATTTGAGATTAAACTTTTAAGAGTTAAAATCTCTTACTCTCTTTTATATAGAGAGTCATTTAAAAGATAAGATAAAGATTTTTGATATCTTAAATAAAGGTTAAACTCCTTTTTCTCTAAATATTTTAAACCAATTTAATTTAATATAAAATAAAAAATTCCAAATTTTTAAATAAAAGTGCAACTCTTTTAATTGGTATCTAATTTAGAAGCAGAATGATAAAGGAACAATACATTAAAAATAAACCACACATAAATATAGGTACTATAGGACATATAGACCACGGTAAAACAACTTTAACATCGGCTTTAACTAATGTTTTAAAAGCTAAAGGATTAGCTAAAAAAGCACATTCTTACGAGGATATAGATTCTGCCCCTGAAGAAAAAAATAGGGGTATAACTATTAATACAAAACACGTAGAATATGAAAGTAATTTAAGACATTACGCGCATATTGATTGCCCGGGGCATGCAGATTATATTAAAAATATGATAACTGGAGCTGTTCAAATGGACGGAGCTATATTAGTTATATCTTTAATAGATGGGCCCATGCCTCAAACAATCGAACATTTACTATTAATTAAACAAATAGGAATAGAAAATTTAATAGTTTTCTTAAATAAAGAAGATAAAATAACAGATAATGAACTTATTAACTTTGTAGAAGAAGAAGTTAGAGTATTATTATCTAAATATAATTTTAAAGATGATTCTGTACATTTTATTTCAGGATCTGCTTTAGAAGCTTTAAATGTTATTAAAAATTCTAAAAAAATAGATTTTAATAATATATGGATTAAAAAAATATTAAATTTAGTAGAATATATTGATATATATATACCAACACCAGATAGAGATTTAATAAAACCTTTCTTAATGCCGATTGAAGATAGTTTTTCTATAACAGGTAGAGGAATTGTTGCTACAGGTAGAATAGAAAGAGGTAGTATAAAAATAGGAGATAAGTTAGAACTATTAGGTTATAATACTTCAAAAATTACTTCAATTTTAAATATAGAAATGTTTAATAAATCTTTAAATAAAGGAGAATCTGGAGATAATGTTGGTATATTATTACGTAATATAACTAAAACAGATATTAAAAGAGGGTATATTTTAGCTTTACCTAATTCTGTAAAATTATATAATAAATTTAAAGCTAATTTATATATATTAAATAAATCAGAAGGTGGAAGACATACAGCTTTTACTATTGGATATAAACCTCAATTTTTTATAAGAACAGCTAATATAACAGGTACAATTTTAAATATTTATTCACCTATAAATAATATAGAATTAGATTTAGCTATACCAGGAGATAATATATTAATTAATGTTATTTTAGATAAGTCTATAGTTTTAGAAAAAGAAATTAGATTCGCTATTAGAGAAGGAGGTAAAACTGTTGGTGCAGGTATCATAATCGATTTATAAATAAAATGCAAATAACTCAAGAAACAATACTACAACAAATTACATATAGTATTAAAAATTATTTTACATATACAAATATAAAATCAAATTTAAATGAATATTTTAATATTACATTTTATTTAATTGATGAAATATGTTATATAATTAAAAATATTAATTTTAATTATACAGATATATTAGAATATATAGTTAATTGTATAGAATATTTAATAAATATATTAAAATATTTACAAAATTATAATATTGAAGAAGCTATTGAATATATATTATTTTATATAGAATATATAATTGATTGTTATTATTATAGATATAATGCTTTTAATTTTATATATAAATGTATTTATTCAATAGATTATTTTAATTTATGTTGTAAACATTTTCTAAATATAAATTATGGATATAATGAACAATATTTATTTATATATTTTTTATATACTTTATTTTCTTTAATAATTTATGCCCCTATGTATTACGGTATATTAAAATTTGTATTAGATAAAGGAAATAATATTTTAATTATAATATATTATTTTGCTAATTTTATACATACTATATAAATAAATGATAATTAGATTAATAAAACTTATAATTTATTTAATTATTATACAAATAGAAATGCTATTTAATATATTTATATTTATATTTATATATATATATAATAAATTAATTAAATTAATTTTAAAAGAAGAATCAAATTTTGATAAATTTAAAAAATATTTAAATAATAATAAATTAAATATTACTTATAATTTATTATTTTTAATTTTAAATCCATCAAATATTTATTTTTCTATATTATGTATATGCACAATTATAGGATTACCTTTTAGAAGTGATGAATCTGCTATTTTTAATTTTATAGCATTATTATCTAGACTTATTTTATTAGAATAATAGATATTTATATTAAATTATATTATTTTATTCATATAATTTAAAATTATAAAATATTTTATTTAATTTATAAATTTAAAATGTTTATTTTTATAAATAATAAATTTATAAATAGTTTGGAGTATATGCAAACTAAAACATATTTTATGTTTATAAATAATTTAAATATTTATAATTATTTTTTAAAATTTATAAATAGTTTTTCATTAATTTATCTAAAATATAAAATTGAATTTACAAAGGCAAATTATATAAATTATACTTTAAATAAGTATAATAACATTACTTTTAATAAAAAGTTTAATAAAATGACTATTATTGGTCATATTTTTAATAATAAATTATATTTAAATAAATATATTTATATTTTTAAAAAAATAATAAATTTATCAATTATATTATATAAATATTTGATATATAAAGTACATAACAAAAAGTATTTATTATATTTATATAAAATTTTAAATAAAATAAATTTAAAATTAATTTATTATTTATTTTATAAAAATATTAAAATTATAAATACTATTATACCTAAATTAAATAAAAAATTAATTTTTTTTTATTTTAATAAGATTATTAGTAAAATTATATTAAATAATTTTATTTATATTATAAATAATACTTTTATTACTAATTTAATTTATATTAATAAAAATATTTATAATATAAATTATTATTTATATAATATATATATATTAAATAAATTTATAATATATAATTATAATAGTTTTAAAATAAATTTTATAGATAATATTAATTATACTAAATTTAATATATATAATACATTATTTTTAAATAAATATTTTCAAAATAAAAAAGTACAATCTAATAAAATAATATATACATTTTATAATTTAATAAATAAATTTATTTTTGGACAATATTTAATTATAAAAAAACTAACAACATATTTATCAACTTTTTTAA
Source organism: Babesia gibsoni (assembly GCA_035575875.1). Classification (NCBI taxonomy): domain Eukaryota; phylum Apicomplexa; class Aconoidasida; order Piroplasmida; family Babesiidae; genus Babesia; species Babesia gibsoni. The sequence goes on from CP141529.1 coordinate 24,252, forward strand.
CTTTTTCAAAAGTTAAACCATTAGGTAGCTTTTTATTATGCGGACCAAGTGGTACAGGTAAAACAGAAATAGTAAAATTAATAACAAATTATATTTATAATTCTTCTAAGAATTTAATTCAAATAGATATGAGTGAGTATAAAGAACAACATTCAATATCAAAATTAATAGGGTCACCTCCTGGATATATAGGACATGATGAGGGGGGAAACTTAATAAATAAAATTAATTTATATCCTAATTCAGTTATTTTATTTGATGAAATAGAAAAAGCTAATAAAAATATATTTTCAATTTTTTTACAAATTTTAGATGAAGGAATTTTAACTGATTCAAAAGGAAATTCATGTAAATTTAATAAATCTTTAATATTTTTTACTAGTAATTTAGGAAGTAAAATATTTACAGAAATAAATAAAGGAGAAATGTTTAATACTAAATATTATAGTAAAATAAAAGAAGAAATGAATAATTATTTTAAGCCAGAATTTATAAATAGATTAAATGATATAATTATATTTAATCCTTTATTAAGTAAATATTTATATATTATATTAGATAAATATATATATAATAGTAATTATAATAATAAAATATTTTTAAATAATATTGTAAAATCATTAATATCTTTAATATCATATTCTTCTTCTCAAGGGTCTAGATTTTGTATCAATAATTTAAATAAACTTATAAATAATATAAATTTATTTAAATTAAATAAAATATTATATACTAATACATTTATTAAATATATAATTTTTTAATAAAAATGATATTATATAATTATTTAAATAAAATATATTTATATTATATTTATTTATTAACTAAAAAACATTCTAATATTATTATTTATACATATTTTTATTTAAAATATATTAATATTAAAAATTTAAAAACTTATTTAATAAATTTAGATAATATTTTTGAATCATTATTAACTTCAAAAAAAAATACTATTTATATTATAAATAATATATTTAAAATAAATTTTTTAAATAAATTTATAGATATTAGTCAATTTAATAAAGATATAATCAATTTAATTAAAAATAAATTTTTAAATTATTATAATTTTATATCTGAAAATACTTTATCAAAATATTTAACTATATACCCTATTTTTAATAATAAATTTATTATAGTTTTTAATACTTATAATAATTTTTTTAAAATTTTTAAAAATATAAATCTTTTTAAAAGTTTATTAGATGATTTAAAAACTTATTCTATTATTATATATATATTAACTAATAATAGTAATTATATATATGCTAAATTAAATTTATTTTTAAATACTAATAATTTAAATTATAATATAAAATTTATAAAGCCTTTTATATCTTCAAGCACTAATATTAATAAATTAAAAAATTTTAAAATTAAAAAATTTATAAATTTTAAAATTTATAATAATTTATCTATTTATAATAATTTACAAAATATTAATAAATTTTTACCATTTTTATCTTTATTAAAATTAAAATATAAAAAACAACATTTAATAAATATAAAAAATTATTTAAATTATAAATTTATAAATAATTTTGATATATTAAATACTTTAATTAAAACTTTAAATAAAATATTTTATATAAATAATGAATATAAACCTTTAACTAATTTTTTATTATGTGGGCCAAGTGGTACAGGTAAAACAGAATTAGCTAAAATATTATCATATATATTATTTAATTCTACTAAAAATTTAATTAAATTAAATATGAGTGAATATATGGAACCGCATTCAATATCAAAATTAATAGGATCACCTCCTGGATATATAGGATATAATAATACAAATAGTAAATTTATAGAAACTTTAAAATTAAATATAAATAATATTATTTTATTTGATGAAATAGAAAAAGCAGATAAATCAATAAATGATTTAATGTTACAAATTTTAGAAGAAGGTAAATTAACTTTGGCTAATGGGGATAGCTTATATTTTAATAAAACTTTTATTATATTTACGAGTAATTTAGGTATAACAAAATTATCTATAAATAAAGAAAAAACACAATATGAAAATCAAATATTAGAGGCTATTAAAAAATTTTTTAGACCAGAATTTTTAAGTAGAATTAATAATATTTTAATTTTTAAACCTACTACTAATTTTAGTTTATATTCTATATTTAATAATATTATTAAAAAAATTAATTTAGAATTTAAATATAATTTTAATTTAAATTCTTTTATTAAATTTGAATTTATAAAATATGTTTATAATACTTTATATGGTATAAGACCTTTAGTTAAATTAAATAATTTATTATTTAATAAAATAAATATATATAATATAAATTTAAAAAATAATAATATTAATAATTCAGTAAGAAATATAAATAATTTAAAATTAATTAATTTAAAATATAGTATTAATTCTTATAAATATAAAATAAAATGAATATAAATAAATTAAAAATAACATATATAAATAAATTACATAAAGTTTATAAATTAAATATTTTAAAAAAAAATATAAATATAGGGCATACAAATTATAATTTAAAAATTTATTTAAATAATAAATATTTATTAAATAAATTTTTAAAATTAAATACATCTTTATCAAAACATTGTTATACTAATTTATTATGTAATAAGTATAAAATATAATATAATAATGCTTAAAAATTATAAATTTTTTTTTAAAAATAAAATTTTTAATAAAAATAAAAATATTTTATTTTTTTATAATTTAAAAAAACATAAAATATATTTTTATAATATTAGTAATTTATATTATAAAAAATTATATAAATTTAATAAAATTATTTATGGAATTATTTATTTTTGTAAATATTTTAAATTTAATTTATTTAAAATTAAAATAATATTATTTAATAAAAAAAATAAAGAATATGTTATTATTGATAAATATATTAATTTATTTAATATAATAAAAATTTTTTATAAATAATATATTTATAATATATTATTTAAAATGCTTCTTACTACTACATATAAAAATACTTATACATATAATACTAAACATATTTTATTTAAGTATAAATTAATAAAAAAAATTAAAAATAAAACTCGTAAAAATATAAAACATTTAAGATTTTTACATTTATTTTAATAAATGTTTAATATTAAAGAGTATAATACTATATATAAATCCTATTTAAATTATATATTATATAATTTATATTCTTTATTTTTTAATATTATAAAATATAAAAATAAAAAAAAATCTACTAAACAATTAAAAATTTATTTTAACATACTTTCATTTAAATCAATTTCAAATTTATCATATAATAATTATTATTTACTTAAAAATTTAAATTTATATTATACTATAAGTATACCTATAAAAATAAATTTTATTTCTACTATAAAAACTTTTAATATTAATTATAATATTATTAATATACCTAAAATTAATCAAATAGGAGATATTTTATTAAATGGGTATAATAGAACTTCAATTTTATATTTAAAAACAACTATTAAATATATAAATTTTAGATTTAATAATAATATATATACAAAATATTTAATTTATTTATCTAATTTTAATTATTTATATATATATATATATAATTTTAAATATATATATATATATATTAATAAATTTTATTATATAAATATATATTTAACATATTTTAATATATATAATAATTATATATATTTAAATATTTATAATATAATAAATTTATTTAATAAATATTATAATATAATTAATAATAATTTAATATATAATATTAATATAAAAGAATATATATATAAAATATTTTTTAATGATATTATTTATATAATTAAAAAATTTATAAATATAAAATATAATAAAATAATAAAATTAGATAGTGATAATATAATTAATAAAAATATTTATAGTATTTATAATAATATATTTAATTTATTTAAAAAATCAATAAATTTATCAAAATTTATAAAATATTTTAAATATTTATTTAATAATTTTATAATATATTCAGAAAAATCAAATATATCTATTTTTAGAGAATATTTTTTACTTAATCCTTCTTTACATTATACAAATCAATTAAATTTATTAGCATACTTACATAATAAATTTAAATTAAATATTTTCGGATATTCTAATAAATTAAATGATAAATTTATAATTCCTAAAAATTTAAGAAATATTCAATATAACTAA